>JAUUDZ010054245.1:0-10419 GCA_032361705.1 Panulirus versicolor | reverse complement strand
AGTTGATTGAGGCACGCAGATGAAACAGTGGTGAGGCAGGTAGATGAGAGTTTCGAGGCATGTAGATGAGCGAGTGTTAAGGCAGGTATATGAGACAGCGTTGAAGGAGGTAGATGAGACAATGTCGAGGCAGGTATATGGGACAATGTTGAGGCAGGTAGATGAGACAATGGTTAGACAGGCAGAGGACACTATGTTGAGGCTTGTAGATGAGAGTGTTAGGGGAGGTAGATGCGACAGTATTTTGGCAGGTAAATGAGAGAGTATTGAGGCGGGTAGATGAGACATTGTTGAGGCAGGTAGAGCTAACAGTGTTGGTTTAGGTAGTTGAGAGACTGCAGAGGCAGGTAGATGAGACACTGTTGCGCTAGGTAAATGAAACAGAATGGAGGGAGATAGATGAGACTGTGTTGAGGTAGGCAGATGAGAAAGGTGAGACAGGTAGACAAGAGAGTGTTGAAGCAGGGAGATGGGAACATATCGGTGAATGTAGACGAGACAGTGTTGAGGCAGCTGGATGTGACAATACTGAAGCTGATAAATGAGTGTTGAGGTGGGTAGATGAGAGAGTGCTTAGGCAGGTAGATAAGAGAGTGTTAAGATAGATAGATGAGACGTCTCAGTTTTGAGGCAGATAGATGAGACAGCGTTAAGGCAGGTAGATGAGAGAGTGTAAAGGCAGGTAGATGAGACAGTTTTGAGGTAGGTAGGTGAGACAGAGATAAGCATGTAGATGAGACAGTGTTGAGGCAGGTAGAAGAAGCAGTATTGAAGCCGGAAGATAAGAGAGTGTTGAGGCTGGTAGGTGAGAGTGTTGAGGCAGATAGATGAGACAATGTTGATATCGGTAGATGAGAGTGTTTAGGCAGGTAGATGAAAGAGTGTTGAGTCAGATAGATAAGAGAATTTTCAGACAGGTGGATAAGATAGTGTTCAGGCAGGTGGATGAGACAATTATGACGTAGGTAGATGAGATAATATTGAGACAGGTAGAGGAGACAATGTTGAGGCTGGAAGATGAGTGTTGAGGTAGGTAGATGAGGGAATGTTGAGGAAGGTAGATGAGACAATATTGAGACAGGTAGAGGAGACAATGTTGAGGCTGGTAGACGAGAGTTTTAAGGCAAGTAGATGAAAGTACTGAGGCACGTAGATGAGACAGTGGTGAGGCAGGTAGATGAGAGAGTTTCGAGGTAGGTAGATGATAGACTGTTAAGGCAGGTGTATGAGACAGTGTTGAGGCAGGTAGATGAGACAATGTTGAGGCAGGTAGATGAGACAGTCTTGAGGCTGGTAGATTAGACAATGTTTAGACAGGTAGGGGAGACAATGGTGAGGCTGGTAGATGAGTGTTAAGGCAGGTAGGTGAGACAGTGTTTAGGCAAGTAAATGAGAGTGTTTAAGAGGGTAGATAAGACATAGTTGAGGCAGGTAGAGGTAATAGTGTTGGCTCAGGTAGATGAGAGAGTGTTAAGGCAGGTAGATGAGACTGTTGCGGTAGGCAGAAAAATTACAGTTGAGGTAGATAGATGAGACAGTGTTGAGGTAGGTAGATGAGTGTTGAGACAGTTAGATGAGAGAATGTTGAAGCAGGTAGATGGGACAGTATTGATGCAGGTAGATGACACAGCATTGAATCAGGTAGATGAGAGAATGTTAAAGCAGGCAGATGGGACAGTATTGTGGAGGTAGATGACACAGCAATGAATCAGGTAGATGAGAGTATTGAATGTGGTGTATCAGTGTTGAGGCAGTAGATGAGACAGTGTTGTGTTAAGGCAGGAAGATAAGAGAGTGATAAGATAGTTGGATGAGAGAGAGTTGAGGCATGTAGAGGTCTTAGTTGTGAGACAGGTAAAGAGACAATGCTGAGACAAGTGGATTAGAGAGTGTAAAGGCAGGTAGATGAAGCAGTGTTGAGGTAGGTAGGTGAAACAGAGTTGAAGCATGTAGGTGAGACAGTGTTGAGGGAGGTAGATGAAACAGTGTTGAGGCCGGAAGATGAGAGAGTGTTGAGGCTGGTAAATGAGAGTGTCGAGGAAGATAGATGAGACAATGTTGAGATTGGTAGATGAGAATGTTAAGGCCGTCGATGAGAGAGTGTAGATTCAAGTGGATAAGAGAACTTTCAGACAGGTGGATAAGATAGTGTTGAGGCAAGTAGATGAGACAGTTATGAGGCATGTAGATGAGACGATATTGAGACAGTTAGAGGAGACAATGTTGAGTCAGGTAGATGAGACAATGTTGAGACAGGTAAAGGAGACAATGTTAAGGCTGGTAGATGAAAGTGTTAAGGCAAGTATATGAGAGAGTATTGAGGAAGGGAAATGAGAGGGTTGAGGCACGTAGATGAGACAATGGTGCACCAGGTAGATGAAAGAGCTTCGAGGCAGGTAGATGAGAGTGCTAAGGCAGGTATATGAGATAATGTTGAGGCAGGGAGAAGAGACAGTGTTGAGGCAGGTAGATGAGACAGTGTTGAGGCAGGTAGATGAGACAATGTTGAGACAAGCAGAGGAGACATTGTTGAGGCTGGTATGTGAGAGTGTTACGGCAGGTAGGTGAGAGAGTGTTGAGTCAGGTAATTGAGAGTGTTGATACAGGTATATGAGAGAATGATCAGATCAGAAGATGAGAGTGCTAAGGCAGGTAGATGAGACACTGTTGCGGTAGATAGATGAAACAGTTTTGAGGCAGGTAGAGGTAAGTCTTGATTCAGTTACATGAGATAGTGGAGAGGAAGGTAGATGAGAGCGTGTCGAGACAGATAAATTAGGCAATGTTGAGACAGGTAGATAACAGTATTAAGGCAGGTAGATGAGAGAGTGTTGAGTCAGGAAGATATGAGAATTATCAGGCAGGTGGATATGACAGTTTTGAGGCAGGTAGATGAAACAGTTTTGAGGCAGATAGATGGGAGATTGACGATTCAGGTAGATGAGTCTTTGTTGAGGTAAGTAGATGTGACAACGTTTAGGCAGGAAGATAAGACGGGTTTGAGGCAAATAGATAAGACAATGTTGAGGGAGGCAGATGAGGGTGCTGAGGCAGAGATATGAGACAGTATTCATTCAGGTAGATGAGACAGTGTTAAGGTAGGTATATGAGACAGTGTTAAGGTAGGTATATGAGACAGTGTTGAGGCAGGTAAACGAGACAGCGTTGAGGCATGTAGACTAGACAGTGTTTAGGGAGGTAGATGAGACAGTGTTCAGGCAGGTAGATGAGACAATGTTGAGACAGGTAGATGAGACAATGTTGAGGCGAGTAGATGAATGTTAAGGCAGGTAGGTGAGAGAGTATTGAGGCAGGTAGATGAGAGTGTTCAGAAAGGTAGATGAGAGAGTGTTCAGGTCAGTAGACAAGAGAGTGTTTAGGCAGGTTAGTGAGACTGTGTTTAGTCATGTAAATGAGAGTGATTGGGCGGACAGATGAGACAGTGTTGTTTGCAGGTAGAAGTAACAGTGTTGATTCAAGTAGATGAGAGAGTGGTGAGGCAGGTAGATGAGAGAGTGTTAAGGCAGGTAGATGAGACACTTGCGGTAGATAGATGAAACTGTATTGAGGCAGGTAGACGAGACAATGATTAGACGGGCAGAGCAGACAATGTTGAGGATTGTAGATGAGAGTGTTAAGGCAGGTAGGTGAGACAGCGTTTAGGCAAATAAATGAGAGTATGTTAAGGAGGGTAGATGAGACATTGTTGAGGCAGAGCTAACAGTTTTGATTCAGGTAGATGAGAGTGTTAAGGCTGGTAGATGAGACACTGTTGCGCTAGGTAGATGGAACAGGGTTGAGGTAGGTAGATGAGGCAGTGTTGAGGTAGGTAGATGAGGCAGTGTTGAGGTAGGTAGATGAGTATTGAAACAGGTCGATGAGAGTGTTGAAGCAGGTAGATGGGACCGTATTAATGCATGCAGACGAGACAGCGTTGATTCAGGTAGATAAGACAGTGTTTAAGCTGATAGATGAGTGTTGAGGTAGGTAGATGATATAGTGTTTAGGCAGGTAGATAAGACATTGTTAAGGTAAGTAGATGAGGCAGAGCTGAGGCATATAGGCGTATCACTTTTGAGGCAGGTGAATGAGACAGTGTTGAGGCAGGTAGACGAGACAGTGTTGCAGTAGGTAGGTGAGACAGAGCTGAAGCATGTAGATGAGACAGTGTTGAGGATGGTAGATGTAGCAGTGTTAAGGCTGGAAGGTGAGAGTGTTGAGGCTGGTAGATGAGAGAGTGTCAAGGCAGATAGATGAGACAATGTTGATGTAGGTAGATGAGGGTGTTAAGGCAGGTACATGAGAGTATTGAGTCAGGTAGATAAGAAAATTTTCAGCCAGGTGGATAAAACAGTGTTGAAGCAGGTAGATGAGACAGTTTTGGGACAGGTAGAGGAGACAATGTTGAGACTGGTAGATGAGTGTTGAGGAAGGTAGATGAGACAGTATTTAGGAAGGTAGATAAGAGTGTTAAGGTAGGTAGATGAGACAGTGCTGAAGCAGGGAGATGGAACAATGTTGAGGCACGTAGATGAGACAGTGTTGAGAATGGTAGATGAGGAGTTTTAACGCAGGTAGATAAGAGAGTGTTGAGGCAGAGAAATGGGAGTTGGTTGAGGCACACAGATGAAGCAGTGGTTAGGTAGGTGGATGAGAGTTTCGAGGCATGTAGATGAGAGCGTTAAGGCAGGTATATGAGACAGCGTTGAAGGATGTAAATGAGACAATGTCGAGGCAGGTAGATGAGACAGTGTTGAGGCAGGTAGATGAGACAGTGCTTAGACAGGCATAGGAGAAAATGTTGAGGCTTGTAGATGAGAGTGTTAGGGCAGGTAGATGAGACAGTATTTTGGCAGATAAATAAGAGAGTGTTGAAGCGGGTAGATGAGACATTGTTGAGGCAGGTAGAGCTAACAGTGTTGGTTCAGGTAGTTGAGAGACTTCTGAGGCAGGTAGATGAGAGTGTTAAGGCAGGTAGATGAGAGTGTTAAGACAGGTACATGAGACACTGTTGCGCTAGGCAGATGAAACAGAGTGGAGGTAGGTAGATGAAACTGTGTTGAGGTTGGCAGATGAGTGTTGAGACATGTAGATGAGAGAGTGTTGAAGCAGTTAGATGGAAACGTATTGGTGCATGTAGACGAGACAGTGATGAGTCAGCTGGATGAGACAGTACCGAAGCTGATAGATGAGTGTTGAGGCAGATAGATGAGACAGTGTTTAGGCAGGTATATAAGAGGGTGTTAAGATAGGTAGATGAGACAGAGTTTAGCCATGTAAACGTCTCAGTTTTGAAGCAGGTAGATGAGACAGTGTTGAGGCAGGTAGATGAAGTAATATTGAAGCCGGAAGATGAGAGAGTGTTGAGGCTGGTAGGTGACAGCGTCGAGGCAGATAGATGAGACAATGTTGATATAGGTAGATGAGAGTGTTAAGGCAGGTAGATGAGAGAGTGTTGAGTCAGGTAGATAAGAGAATTTTCAGGCAGGTGGATAAGATACTGTTGAAGCAGGTAGATGAGACAGTTATGTGGCAGGTAGATGAGATAATACTGAGACAGGTAGAGGAGACAATGTTAAGACTGGTAGATGAGAGTGTTAAAGCAGGTAGATGAGAGAGTGTTGAGACAAGTAGTTGAGACAGCGGTGAGGCAGGAAGATGAGAGAGTGTTGTGACAAGTAGATGAGACAGTGGTGAGGCATGTAGGTGAGAGAGTTTTAAGGCAGGTAGATGATAGAGTGTTAAGGCAGGTATATGAGACAGTCTTGAGGCTGGTAGATGAGACAATGTTTAGACAGGTAGAGGAGACAATGTTGAGGCTGGTAGATGAGTGTTAAGGAAGGTAGGTGAGACAGTGTTTAGGCAGGTAAATGAGATAGTGTTTAGGCGGGTAGATAAGATACTGTTGAGGCAGATAGAGGTAACAGTGTTGGTTCAGGTAGATGAGAGAGTGTTAAGGCAGGTAGATGAGACTGTTGCGGTAGGCAGAAAAATCAGTGTTGAGGTAGGTAGATGAGATATTGTTGAGGTAAGTAGATGAGTGTTGAGACAGGTAGATAAGAAAATGTTGAAGCGGGTAGATGAGACAGTACTGATGCAGGTAGATGACACAGCATTAGATCAGATAGATGAGTGTTGAAGGTGGTATATCAGTGTTGAGGTAGGTAGATGAGACAGTGTTAAGGTAGGAAGATAAGAGAGTGATAAGATAGTTAGATGACACAGAGTTGAGGCATGTAGACGTCTCAGTTTTGAGGCAGGTAGATGAGACATTATTGAGGCGAGTAGATGAGAGAGAGTGTAAAGGCAGGTAGATGAAACAGTGTTGAGGCAGGTAGGTGAGACAGAGTTGAAGCATGTAGATGAGACAGTGTTGAGGGAGGTAGATGAAACAGTGTTGAGGCCGGAAGATGAGAGAGTGTTGAGGCTGGTAAATGAGAGTATCGAGGAAGATAGATGAGACACTGTTGAGAAGAGTGTTAAGACCGGTAGATGAGAGTCAGGTAGTTAAGAGAATTTTCAGGCAGGTAGATAAGATACTGTTGAGGCAGGTAGATGAGACAGTTATGAGGCATGTAGATGAGACGATATTGAGACAGGTAGAAGAGACAATGTTGAGGCTGGTAGATGAGTGATGAGGCAGGTAAATGAGACAGTGTTTAGGCAGTTAGATAGGAGAGTGTTAAGGTAGGCAGATGAGACAGTGTTGAAGCAAGATGAGACAATGTTGAGGTATGTAGATAAGAGAATGTTGAGGCAGTTAGATGAGACAATATTGAGACATATAGAGGTAACAGTGTTGGTTCAGGTATATGAGAGAGTGGTGAGGCAGCTAGATGAGAGAGTGTTAAGGCAGGTAGATGAGACTCTGTTACAGTAGGTAGATGAAAGTGTTGAGGTAGGTAGATGAGAGTGTTCAGTAAAGTAGATGAGTGTTGAGACAGGTAGATGAGAGTGTTGAATCAGGTAGATGGGACAATATTGATGCAGGCAGATGACACAGCATTGAATCAGGTAGATGAGTGTTGAAGTTGGTATATGAGTGTTGAGGCAGGTAAATGAGACAGTGTATCGGCAGGTTGATAAGATTGTTAAGGTAGGTAGATGAGACAGAGTTGAGGTACGTAGCCGTCACAGTTTTGAGGCAACTAGATGAGACAATGTTGAGGCAGGTGGAGGAGAGAGTGTAGAGGCAGGTAGAGGCAGGTAGATGAAACATTGTTGCGGTAGATATATGAGGCAGAGTTGAAGCATGTAGATAAGACTGGCAGGTAGATGAGACAGTATTGAGGCCGGCAGATGAGAGAATGTTGAGGCAGGTAGATGAAAGACTGTCGAGGCAGATAGATGAGACAGTGTTGAGACAGGTAGATGAGAGTATTAAGGCAGGTAGATGAGTGTTGAGTAAGGGAGATAAGAGAATTTTCAGGCAGGTGGATAAGACAGTGTTTAGGTAGATAGATGAGAGATTGATCATTCAGGTAGAGGAAACATTGTTGAGGTAAGTAGATGTGATAATGTTAAAGCAGGTAGTTGAGACAATGTTGAGGTTAGTAGATGAGAGTCTTGAGACAGGGAGATGAGACAGTGTTGATTTAGGTAAAAGAGACAGTGATAAGGAAGGTATATGAGAGAATGTTGAGGGAGGCAGATGAGACAGCACTGAAGCAGGTAGACTAGACATTGTTGAGGGAGGTAGATGAGACAATGTTGCAGTAGGTAGAAGAGAGAGTTAAGACAGGTTGATGTGAGTGTTGAGGCATATAGATGAGAGAATGTTGTTGAAATAGATGAGACAGCGTTAAGGCAGATAGATGATACAATATTGAGGAAGATAATCGAGACAATGTTGAGGAAGGTAGGTGAGACAGTGTTGCGGTATGTAGATGAGACGGTGTTGAGGTAGGTACATGAGACACTGCTAAGGCAGGTAGATGAGACATTGTTGATGCAGGTTGAAGAGGCAATGTTGAGGCAGGTAGAAGAGATAGGGTTGAGGCCGGTAGATGAGGCAGTGTTGAGGCAGGTAGATGAGATACTGTTGAGGTAGGTAGGGGAAAGAGTGTTTAGGCAGGGAAATGAGAGATGGTTGAGGCACGTAGAGGAGACAGTGTTGCGGAAAGTAGATGTGAGAGTGTTAAAGCAGGTATATGCGAAAGTTTTGAGGCAGGTAGATGAAACAGTGTTCAGACAGGTAAGTGAGACAATGTTGAGGCAGGTAGAAGAGATAGTGTTAAGACAGGTAGATGAGACGGAATTGAGACTGGTAGATGAGACAGTGCTGAGGCTGGTAGATGAGCGTTAAGGCAGGTAGGTGAGAGAGTGTTGAGGCAGATGGATGAGAGTGTTAAGACAGGTAGATGAGAGACTGCTCAGGCCAGTAAATGAGAATGTTGAGGCAGGTTGGTGCGATAGTGTTTAGGCAGGTAGATAAGAGTGTTGAGGCGGGTAGATGAGATAGTATTGAGGCTGGTAGTGGTAGCAGTGTTGATTCAGGTAGATGAGAGACTGGTGAGGCAGGTAGATGAGAGTGTTCAGGCAAAGAGATGAGACAGTGTTCATTTAGGTAAATGAGACGGTGTTAAGAGAGGTATATGAGACAGTGTTGAGGTATTTAGATGAGTGTTGAGACAACTAGATGAGAAAGTGTTGAAACAGGTAGATGGGACAGTATTGATGAATGTAGATGAGACAGCGTTCAGTCAGGTAGATGAGACAGTGTTAAGGCTGGTAGATGAGTGTTTAAGCAGGTAGGTGAGACAGTGTTGAGGCAGGTAGATGAGGCAGTGTTGAAGCATGTAGAAGAGGTAGTGCTGAGGCAGTTTGATGAGACAGTGTTGAGGCAGTTTGATGAGACAGTGTTGAGGCCGGAAGGTGAGAGAGTGTTGAGCTATGTAGATGAGTGTCGAGGCATATAGATAAGGCAATATTGAGACAGGTAGATGAGATAGTGTTGAGTCAGGTGGATAAGAGAATTTTCAGGCAGATGAGATAGTGTTGAGTCAGGTGGATAAGAGAATTTTCAGGCAGATGGATAAGACAGTGTTGAGGCAGGTAGATGAGAGATTGACTATTCAGATAGATAAGACAGTGTTGAGATAAGATGTGACAATGTTGAGGTCGTAAGATGAGTCAGGGTTGAGGCAGGTAGATGAAACAATGTTGAGGTAGATAGATGAGAGTGTGCAGACAGGGAGATGAGACAGTGTTCAATTAGGCAAATGAGACATTGTTAAAGGAGGTATATGAGACAATGTTGAAGTAGGTAGATGACAGTGTTGAGACAGGTAGATGAGTGTTCAGGCCAGTAGACGAGAGAGTGTTGAGGCAGGTAGATGAGTGTTGCGGCGGGTAAATCAGACAGTGTTGGGGCTGGTAGATATAACAGTGTTGATCAGGTAGATGAGAGAGTTATGAGGCAGATAGGTGAGAGAATGTTAAGGCAGGTAGATGAGACACTGTTGCGGTAGATAGAAGAAACAGTGTTGAGGCAGGTAGATGAGACAGTGGTGAGGTAGGTAGATGAGAGTGTTGAGACAGGTAGATGAGAGAGTGTTGCAGCAGGTAGATGGGACAGTATTAATGCAGGTAGATGAGAGAACGTTGAGTCAGGTAGATGAGACACTGTTGAGGCTGATAGATGAATGTTGAGGCAGGTAGAAGACACAGCCTTGAGGCAGGTAGATGAGACAGTGTTGAGGCAGGTAGATGAGACAGCGTTGAGGCTGGAAAATGAGTGTTGGGGCAAGTAGATGAGAGAGTGTCGAGGCAGATAGATGAGACAATGTTGAAACAGCTATATGAGAGTGTTAAGGCAGGTAGATGAGAGAGTGTTCAGGTCAGTAGATGAGAGAGTATTGAGGCAGGTTGGTGAGACAATGTTTAAGCAGGTAGATGAGTGTTAAGGCTGGTAAATCAGACAGTGTTGAGGCTGGTAGATGTAACAGTGTTGATTCAGGTAGATGAGATACTGTTGAGACTGGTAGATGAGTGTTGAGGCAGGTAGAAGAGACAGTCTTGAGGCAGGTAGATAAGAGTGTTGAGGTAGGTAGATGAGACAGAGGTGAGGCTGGTAGATGTCATCCTTTTGAGGCAGGTAGATGAGACAGTGTTGAGGCCGGAAAATGAGAGTGTTGAGGCAAGTAGATGAGAGAGTGTCGAGGCAGATAGATGAGACAATGTTGAGACAGGTATATAAGAGTGTTAAGGCAGGTAGATGAGAGAGTGTTAAGGTCAGTAGATGAGAGAGTGTTGAGGCAGGTTGTTGAGACAATGTTTAAGCAGGTAGATGAGTGTTGAGGCGGGTAAATCAGAGTGTTGGGGCTGGTAGATGTAACATTGTTGATTCAGGTAGATGACAGAGTGGTGAGGCAGATAGGTGAGTGTTAAGGCAGGTAGATGAGACAGTGGTGAGGTAGG
>JAUUDZ010054234.1:0-10419 GCA_032361705.1 Panulirus versicolor | reverse complement strand
CACCACCGGCCGAGGACACCTAGCACCACTGGCCGAGGACACCCAGCACCACCGGCCGAGGACACCCAGCACCACCGACCGGGGACACGCAGCACCACCGGCTGAGGACAACCAGCACCACTGGCCGAGGACACCCAGCACCACCGGACGAGGACACCCAGCACCACCGACCGAGGACACGCAGCACCACCGGCCGAGAACACCCAGCACCACCGGCCGAGGACACCCAGCACCAACGGCCGAGGACACCCAGCACCGCCGGCCGGGGACACCCAGAACCACCGACCGAGAACACCCAGCACCACCGGCCGAGGACATTTTGATGCACCATACCATAGTGCCACTCGTGGCCTATCAGCGTACTATCACCTGGCAGTACATTATGACCTAGTGGTGTACCATCACCTGGCAGTACATTATGACCTAGTGATGCACCATCACCTGGCAGTACATTATGACCCAGTGGTGTACTATCACCTGGCAGTACATTATGACCTAGTGATGTACCATCACCTGGTAGTGTATATGAACGAGTGGTGTACCATTGCCTAGCGGTACATCGCGGCCTAGTTTAAAGATCTGTGAAAAGTAGACGGGGGTTGGTTATTGGCTACAGTGAACTCTGGGTTGATCACTGCTGGGTCAAACTTCAGCAGCAGGTAACATACACCGGCCAAGAATGTTGCATCCACATGTTACTGGAGAACAGATTCATCAGATGATGGAAGCTATAACATACACTGGAAGAAAGGTCTTCAACACTCAGAATATGGAGATATGCATGAAGGGCCTTACCTTCAGCAAGGTTGAATCCTTGATAATGTGTCCTTCCCTCTTCATATGATGATTTCTTGGAAAATGGAAATACCTTCAATAGAAAGCTAACTGACTAGAATATGAAAAACTTTTATTTTTTCTTATTTTCATCTCCATTTACGTACAAAAGCGACATGACCCAAAATGCAGAAAGTCTTGAGAAACAAAATAGTTAGGCTCTTAATCTTTTATAGAAAACGAATCGATGGTTTGATAAGGAAGAAAACTTACCCGTGGTAAGTATAACGTAAACATAGTCCAAGTTCTAGCTCCCTCCGTGGAAGGTAAAACTTAGAAAATTCACAGACAGGGAGAGAAAATTTGTAATGGATTACTGTGGATTCAGGATAATGGTTCTAAGATCAGACATTTCAGCGAGTCATAGGCTTTCTCGAAGCCACAGAATACATGTCCGTCTCTTTATATTTACAACAATTTTACAAAAGAATAAAGTACCTGGAATGGTTCCGCGTTGCACCGTTGAGTAGATACCGGGAGATTCATTGTTCCTACAGAGGCAGAGGCAGACGACGTATTCTCAGCATTGTTCTCATGTAATAAGTTTTCCCAGTTATCCAGTCCCACTTGTTCACAGTCCCAGCTGTAGTGAAGGTTGTGGGATTCCAGTGTACAGCTTCAACTCAGGAGTCGGCAGGTGAATAAGATCGATCAGATGTTTAACCCAACAATAGCTTAAATATGTTAAACATGGCCGTATTCTTCACGTTAACCTGGACACTCCACATAATGTTCATAAATCCTTCTTTCGAAAAGTTGGGTCTTATATATAAGTGCGGCAAATAATTTTTCTTCTTAGCAATTATTTAGTATGTACAGGGATTTTACTCGTCCAGCACTCCTCACATCTCTAGTGTGGTTAGTGTTCCAACTTTCCTCCAGCCAAAGTAAAATCAAAGGCCTTCCAGCTTATCATCATCTCCTGTTATCCCGTCAGCTATGATGCTGATCCCTTCTCCTTACTCCACAAGCATCACGTCAGTCAGTTCTCTAGTCAGCCGTCTGCCAGTGTCCGATGACCAGGACCCACGCGTGCGTGGTACCTTACTGGCTGTTTCTTCCTATAGTCTCTGTATGAAGACCAGACGCAAGAGATTCCTCCTTTCCTCGTTCAGGGAAGTTTTGTATTCTTTTCCTGCTGTCGTCTTTCCCTCCATATAACGCTTCCACTGTCGAGTTAAGTCTGCAAACACCAGAAAAACTAAAACTAATCCTCCCTGCATATCTTTCTGTTCAGTTTTTCATAAACATTATTTCACCTTCTCAGCCAACATCGCTTCGAGTGGAGAATGATTTCACCCAGGCTAGATTCTTGGAAGGATTTTTAACTACAGACAATAATTAACTGATGTTTATTGTCTTTGTTTTACTCATAAGTTGTTTTCTGTTACATAAAAATAAATGACAATGTCTGTCTACTAATGATGAGTACATTATCTTAGTTGTAAATTTCTATATTAATATTTGATGTTATAATGATATGTCGTATCTTATACATTTCAAGACAAGTCTAAGAGGTCAACCTAGATATGATAATGAACAAATACAATTAGCGTATGATAATGATTTGTTTGTCTCCTCCTATAAAACTGTTTGCTGACGTGCATTCGCGAGGTAGCGCCCAGATCAAAGGAGGGAAAGGCCTCATTCGGTTACATCCAATTCTCTAGTTGTCATGTGTAATAAATCGAAACCACAACCCTCTATCAGACTGCATAGACCTTTCCGTGGTTTCCCTGGCTGCTTCATGTGCCCTAGTTCAGACCTCTGGCCATACGTCACCCCGTGTATAACACAATGTTCAAATTCATTCTATCCCACGCATGATTTTCACTTTCCATCATCATCAAGCCACAGGACTAATTTTTTTCTTTTGGACTTTTCCTCATGAAGAATTTCCTAGCGAGTAACTGTGAGTCTGGAACTGCCCCTTCTGGCCTGGGAAGTCAGACCTTTGGACGGGATAGAAAGTTTCGGATTTAAGAGATGACGTTTATTCTGACGACTTGTGTGAACCAAGCGACAGATCTAGTCGATGAAGTTAGCACAAGAGACACGCGTGCAGAAGTGAGATGAAGACGCCTGAAGAAATACAGACAGGAGGAGAAACCTTAAAACTTTACAGTTATTGGTGTGTGTGTGTGTGTGTGTGTGTGTGCATGTGTGTGAGTGTTTGTTTACCAGACTTACTACGATGCAATCTCCAAATAATGTAGCCAGTCGATAACGTATTTGTTAAGCAGATAAACAAAGATTCTGCGGCTCATCATAAATTTCCTCTTGAATGTTCTGTACCACAGGAGATATACCACACATCCAAGACTCATGGAACGTCCTTTTACAAGCAAGACAAATATTGCCGCTAACTAAATATGTTTTCCATTTTATATTTTCCAACCTGGAAACCAAGTGTAAAAGATAACCGATTCCATTTATGAAAAAGTCGTTTAAGGTTACGTAAAGGTTACACGAGACTTTCTATTTCGCAAATTGTTTAATAAAACAATATTTGACTATAACCTTCCAGCATTAAGTAGCAGCCAAACACGACGCCATCATCAGCTCCTAAGCACACAACAATCCAGTGTTGCTGCCCTCGTGTACTGCACATTCTCAAGCCCTTCATCACGACGGTACCATCCTTGACGGTACCATCCTTGACGGTACCACCCTTGACGGTACAATCCTTGACGGTACCATCCTTGACGGTACCACCCTTGACGGTACCATCCTTGAACACGATTATACGACCCGCAGCTATGATGGCGTGACCTTTTATCCTTACGGGTCATGCCAGTAACCAGGGCGTGGTCAGCGTGGGTCACGTGGTCCAACAGTTAACGTTCTCTAATTTGTTTCCTGACGGAGGGTGGAGGACACGCTGCTCCAGGTGCTGTACCTGAGTCCCGTGGAGGTGTTCTAGATCGTGACAACCCTGACCATGACAACCCTGACCATGACAACCCTGGCCATGACAACCCTGGCCATGACAACACTGCCTGACAACCCTGACCATGACAACCCTGGCCATGACAACCCTGACCATGACAACCCTGGCCATGACAACCCTGACCATGACAATCCTGGCCATGACAACCCTGGCCATGACAACCCTGACCATGACAATCCTGGCCATGACAACCCTGACCATGACAGCCCTGGCCATGACAACACTGACCGTGACAACACTGACAGTGACAACACTGACCGTGACAACCCTGGCCATGACAACACTGACCGTGACAACCCTGGCCATGACAACACTGACCGTGACAACCTTGACCATGACAACCCTGACCGTGACAACCCTGACCGTGACAACCCTGACCATGACAACCCTGGCAATGACAACCCTGACCATGACAACCCTGACCATGACAACCCTGGCAATGACAACCCTGACCATTACAATCCTGGCCATGATAACCCTGGCCATGGCAACCCTGACCATGACAACACTGGCCATGACAACACTGACCGTGACAACACTGACCGTGACAACACTGACGTGACAACCATGGCCATGACAACCCTGGCCATGACAACCCTGGCCATGACAACACTGTCCGTGACAACCTTGACCATGACAACCCTGGCCGTGACAACACTAAACCATGACAGCGATAGTTCACGTCTGGCTCTGTCTCTCCTGTAACATAAAATATGCTTACTTTTATCACTAGGGTAAATAGCAATGGATCGAGGAGTTAAATCCTTCATTATTGGCGCTAGATGTTAGCACGCCTGGCTGGTTAGGAGGTCAGTGGACGCAAAAAAGGTCGTGTATTGAAGTTAGCAAGTTTCATGAACAGGAACTCTATGTAACTTCCACCAGGTCAGTGTATAATTACCCCTAGATCAGTGTATAACTACCACTAGATCAGTGTATAATTACCACTAGATCAGTGTATAATTACCAATAGATCAGTGTATAATTACCACCAGATCAGTGTATAATTACCACTACATCAGTATATAATTACCACTAGATCAATGTATAATTACCCCTAGATCATTGTATAATTACCACTAGGTCAGTGTATAATTACCACTAGATCAGTGTATAATTACCCCTAGATCAGTGTATAATTACCCCTAGATTAGTATATAATTACCACTAGATCAGTGTATAATTACCCCATATGTGTATAATTACCTCTAGGTCAGTGTATAATTACCACTAGATCAGTGTATAATTACTACTAGATCAGTGTATGATTACCACTAGATCAGTGTATAATTATCCCTAGATCAGTGTATAATTACCACTAGATCAATGTATAATTTCTGCCGGATTAATTCATAATTTTGCCAGATTATTGTACAATTTCCTCCCCAAGAGAAATTATTTGTTAACAACAAGGTTAGTTGGTGAAGATAATGTGTGGTGACGGCTGAGCAGGACGGTCTGACCTGTGGATATGATAATGACAACCATCTACGTACCAGCTGCCTCACGAGGGTCAGGTATCAAACCTGGTCCACTCTGACATCTGGGAGGTTGTACCTGATCCACTCTAACATCTGGGAGGCTTTACCTGAGCCACTCTAACATCTGGGAGGCTTTACCTGAGCCACTCTAACATCTGAGAGGCTTTACTTGATCCACTCCAACATCTGGGAGGCTTTACCTGAGCCACTATAGAACCTGGGTGGGGTCGTAACATCGTGTTCAGGGATCGTACCGTCGTGCTCAGGGATCGTACCGTCGTGTTCAGGGACCGTGCCGTAGAGCTCAAAAGGCTTAAAAGATTCGAAGTATTGACCTTTGTCCTTTAACATAATTAGATATAACAGACATTGCACAACACAGCGCAACATGCTGACCGGCGCGCGTGAACGAGGAATGATGAAACTTGAGAGAGAGAGAGAGAGAGAGAGAGAGAGAGAGAGAGAGAGAGAGACCCATGCTTTGTTAAATTTCATGTGTTAATTGTTTAGTGTTCGTCCACAGAGCAGGGGGCGCTACAGGGGGCTGACCACGCCCGTCCTCAGCAACAAATGTGACAAATGATCGTTGTGAACATGAGTGATGTGGGGGTTGGGGGGAGGAATATCTTACGCTGGGATCAGAATATGTCACTGTGACATTTGTCTGAACGCACTGAGACAGTTGTCGGAAAGTACGCTGCGACAACTGTTGTAGCGTACGCTGTGACAACTGTTATAACATTTTGGTTTATATACATCACCTCTCCACCGTGCTGATGTACCTCTACATCACCTCTCCACCGTACTGATGTACCTCTACATCACCTCTCCACAGTGCTGATGTACCTCTACATCTCTCCACCGTATTGATGTACCTCTACATCACCTCTCCACCGTGCTGGCTACACTGTATCATACGAGACTGAGCCACTGATCTTTTTTCTTTTTTCATGTTGCGGGTGATTCCCTTCCATCGTGAATGTCAACGTTTGTCCATCTGGAGGTCATGGGACGAGGTATGTCCATCTGGAGGCCACAGGAGGAGGGCAGCGCGGGAGCAGGTTGTACACGTGAAGGACGGCGGGCGGGAGGGTACCAGCCTCGCTCTGTACATTATGATCTGAGCTCAGACGCGTCTCTTGTAGTGGTAGTGCAGTGTGCGAGTACACCAGGTCATGCCAGTTCGTATCCGTCCTCGAGGTGTGTTCCTGTGTGTGTTCTTCTTTTTATTTTGAGCATGAATATAAGTACATGTCTGGCTACCTAGGTGTGAACAGACCTGTACTACAGACGGGGTACAGCAGACCTGGTCCACTGACCACGGAGGTACGAACGACCCATGGGTCTGCCGCAGGTGGGACAGATCCCTCTAGTAAGAGCTCCCGTAAGAGCTCCTCGTGAGAGACAGCCACACAGATACAAACGTCTCGTATGTTTTCATTTTCTCTTGCTTTGTGAAATATGTTGCTGCCACACTTAATAAAAGTGTAAGTTAGTGTGTCGTTGAGCAGGAAATGTTGAGTAATCTAGAGCTATGCAAATTACAGGTCCGAGATGGATAGCTCCCTGATGACCCCTCCTGAGTTCTAGCTGAGCTTCATTTTCCAAGAGCGAACATATAATGGAAGGTAAATACACTGGTGTGTTGATCTTGCTGAGGAATGAAACTAGTGCGCCTTTTTACTTCAAAATGTCCGTTTACATTGCGTGAAGCAAGTGTCGTTAAGTGAAGCAAGATGCCATCACAACCATCAAGTGTTGAGGCCTAGCCATCACACAAGTGTTTATCACTTTCCTCATGAACCATCCATCACCACACCATCTGACCCCTACACAATTCTGATTCATAACCTCACAGCTTCTTATCTGCTACTTCCCTTGGAAGCGAGGAAACTCTTACATTGCTGAATGTTGCTGTACAGCTAGTGCCACCATATGGCATGACTTCCTACAATAACAGAAGATTGTCACTCTCCTGGACAAAAGGTGATCCTCACTGTGGGTAGTTCGTCGTCTAAGAAATGTAGAGGGACGTTCCTGCTCTTCCTGTGAGGCCATTCAGGCAAGGGATCAGCATATCGGGCTTGGAAAAACTCTCCTTCCTCAGACTGTGAGTATTTATCACTACCCATAATGGCTGCAAGCACGTTATCCGTGAGGCGAAGCGTTCCTTTATGCAAAGGAAGTGCGATAACCTCTCCTCGTCATCCACTGATAGATAGGTCCTTCTGCTCTTTAGCTAAGAACATCTCTAACAACTGCCGCTCTACCTTCCCATTCTGACGGTACTATAGCTGTCTCTCACGTAGACATAACAACTCTCTTTGGTTCCCGTTTCTCCTCTAACTCCACCTTGGATGACTTTAACATATCTTCAACCCCTGATGCTCCTCTTACTAATCCTATGCCTCTTCCCGTAATCTCTTCGGACTGTCCGAAAAGCGCATCTTTCTCAGGACACAAGCAAGACTGAGTGTGCCTCTGAACGTGCACCTGTGCTCGCTCGTCTGCTCTGTTTGAGTTTATAAACCAAAACTTTTCCTTCTGCTTGGAAGCATGTGTTGGTACATCTCATCCCGAAGAATGACCTATCTAATTATCGTCCTACGGTTTTGACATCTACCATTTCTAAAGTCTTTGAAATCCTCTCATCTCCAGTATCCTGAGACATCTTGAATCCCACAGTCTTCTCTTTGATCATCATTATGGCTTCCGTAAGGCGAGATCCATTAGTGATCATCTTTCCAATATTGCTAATGTCTGGTCATCATCCCTGATGGATTTTGAGGAATCCGATGTAGTTGACCTTGATATACACACAGCTTTTGACAGGGTGTAGCATAGGTGTCTAATCTCTAAGCTCTCCTCCTTTGGCTGCCCTACCTGACTCAGCTCCTACATATCTAGCTTCCTCTCCGGCCGATCTTTCTCCGTGGTGGTTGTTGGATCAGCCTTTCCCTCTTTCACATCAACATTGCTGTCCTGTCCCCTACACTTTTCTCCTTTTTAACAGCGACTTCCTTTTTTCCACAACGAACCAAATGCACTCATATGACGAGTCAACACAGCATTCCTTCGCTTCCATCATTTCTGCTCCTTCTTCTCTCACTTGATCTGCATTTCGTCTCGACACAACTTACTCAATAGACTCAGACTTGGACAGGATATCTCAGTGGGGCAGACGAAATCTGCTTAATCTTAATGCTTCCAAAACCCAGTTTCTACTCATCTTTCTCTCGAACATTCCTCAATTTTCCTCGCTCCTTTGAAAGTTCTGTAATTCCACCTCTTGACTCAGTAACCATACTTAGTATTACTGTAACATCCACTTTATCTCGGATACCCAATATCTTCGAGGCAGACTTTGCTATTTCTGTAATATGGAGTTTCCAAGAAAGAGTTCTTGTTATAGTAATCCCAGGTATGTTCCGTGAGTTACAGTAATCCTAGTTATGTACCGTGAGTTACAGTAATCCTAGTTATGTTCCGTGAGTTACAGTAATCCCAGGTATGTTCCGTGAGTTACAGTAATCCTAGGTATGTTCCGTGAGTTACAGTAATCCCAGGTATGTTCCGTGAGTTACAGTAATCCCAGGTATGTTCCGTGAGTTGCAGTAATCCCAGGTATGTTCCGTGAGTTACAGTAATCCCAGGTATGTTCCTTGAGTTACAGTAATCCCAGGTATGTTCCTTGAGTTACAGTAATCCCAGGTATGTTCCGTGAGTTAAGATGTGGCATTACAGAACCGTCAAAGGAGAGACGAGAGTTGTGAGAAGCTTTCGATATAGAGATGGGTAGAAAGTGGGTCTTGGAAGCATTACAGTAACTTCAGCAGATTTCGTCTGCCCCACTGAGATATCCTGTCCAAGTCTGAGTTTAGTGAGGAAGTTGTGGTCGAGACGAGATGCAGATCAAGTGAGAGAAGAAGGAGCAGAATTGAAGGATGTGAAGGAATGCAGTGTTGAGTTGTCAACGTATGAGTGCATTGGTTATTTGTGAAAGAAAGGAAATCGTTGATAGGAGAAAAAAATTGAGACAATAAGAACTGCTGTTGATGGAGGAAGGTGGGAGGCTGATCCAGTTTATGTATCAAAAATTTTAAAGGTTGTGTATGAAAGTTAAATTATGGATAACTTTCTCCTTAACTCACTTATTTGACTTGAATTTTTAGCTGAAACTTTAATTTTCTGCATTGTGATTGCCTGTATTTTCTCATAATAAAGTGACGGAAATTACAAGCCACAAGACATGTTTATAATATCATGTAGCATCATCAGACGTGTGTCGTTCGTTACATTGTTGTCTTAAATTCCAACGTTCACATTTGACCTTAACGTTAAAGATGTTGTTATCATAGCTAGCTGGGGTCTTGCTCAAGGCTCGTTCAAGAATACACTAAATGTTGAAATAATGAAAGGAACTCCCGCTGTGTACCTTGATACTTACCATTTATGATTAACTTAGTTATATCTGTTGTATGATGAAATAATGAAATGCATGACAATTAATTAGCTGTGTTTTTAATGAAATTCAAGACAAGAAAAACATATATAACCACCCACTTCCTCTATTGCTGGAAAACTTTCCTTGTCATTGACCATGTAGGTCAGGTAATACAGCTGCTATCGCTCATAATGGATGCATACATCTTTTCCGGTATTTATTCAGTGCTGGGAATCAATGCAAATAGTAATTTCATTTGATTTCTTGCTTCCAATAACCATACGATTCACCCAGGTTATAGGTTCATCCACTTTGGGTATGACTTACGTTTTCTGTATTTCATTAAGCTTATTTCATTTAACGCTTATTGGCGCTGTACATAATACTGTTGTTACTGGGTTACATGATGAATCAGTAGTTAGCTTTATAACACCTAATCATTTCCCCAGCTCTTCTGAAATCAAAGCAGTATAGTTTGAGAACCCATCTTAAACTGCAGTGTAATTTTCATAATTAACAGTTATCACTCATGTATTCTGATGTACTCTTAACCAATATTGTTAGAAGATCCTTTTTGTATAACAAAGAACAATATAATATTTATTATTAGTCTTACAATTGATGATAACTATCCGACACTTTCCCAGTGACCTTATCTTAGTAGACTTCCATATATACGACACTTTCCCAGTGACCTTATCTTAGTAGAC
>JAUUDZ010054223.1:0-10419 GCA_032361705.1 Panulirus versicolor | reverse complement strand
TTCTCCCCTATCCCCAGGGATATGTACATATGTATAGTAGGTGTTCAGAGAAAAGTCATAGTAAAGTACTCCTAGGTCACCCAGGGGTCGGAGAGCCACACCTGACCTAACCATCAACCTGAGCTCAGGTCGGCAGAAACTTGAAACAGGTCAGGTGTGTCAGTATTGTATCACAGCATCAATGCCCACAGGTCGAAATCTATATTTAAGTAACCTCCCATTACACAGGAGTCCACATTTCTTTCCCAATCTCTTAAGTTTGCAGCTCCTGACACTATGTTGGCTAACATGAAACCTATCACAACCTTTACAAGGAATTCTATTGGCGTTGCCCGTCGCAACCTTCGTACTGTGTTGGATGAGATTGTTGTTTATCCTGTTTGTGAAATCCACCTGGACATCATGCTTTCTGAGACCACAACATTACCAATGAAATTTTCATGGAATGGTAAGACAAGTGTCTTGTGTCTAGTGTTCTGCATGTGCTGTGTATCATCATGATATCTTTCTTTGGTTGACTATGTCTGGACTTTGATCTATCATCTTTGCTTGGTATTGGAGTAATTTGCTTTTCTCTGATTTAATTTTCATCACCCAAAAATTCAGGGTCTGCTATCTCCTAAGCTCTGAGAAACAAAGAAATATATACAGATTTGTTAACATTAATATGATGATTAGAACAGAACAACGTACGATAAGGCGTTAGATGGCAGTCGTAACACTTTGTTTTAACACACCTTAGTTATTTTACCACATAGATACTCCAAGCAAGAAGCGACTTTCCAGATAAAATCCTCCAGAATTATATGTTTATACAGTCACGCATTCGTGCATTTAAGTCTCCCTTTAAAGTACACGTTTGTTTTGATAAAAACACATAATCAGATGTCTCTGCAGTAATTTATGCTCGTGTGTTTATGAACTGTGCCACATTCTATGATAGATCCATATTCCTGTCACTATGTGCGTGTAACCCATGAGGCCATCGTGATGTATATCAATATACAGACATAGAAACAGAGATCTACACAGACATGGAACAGTGGAACTATTCTGTTCCAGAGCAGCTTGTGTCATGTCAAGTTTATAATCGCTTTACAAGTTCCTGTGTAGGACTGAATGATACAGCGAGGTCAGATGGTGTGATCAGCCACGTACCATCTGCCATCCTTAAGACTGTGGTCGTCTAGTTGGTGGGACTATTGCAGGAGCGATGGCGTCTGGCTCACTGAGCCGTGGAAGCTTGCTAGGTCGGATAGGGTTACTGAACCTCTGAATCCTACCCAACACTCACCCTTATGACCGCCCCCTGGAACGATGCCAGGGCTGACTCCCAGGTTTGTCGTCAAGTAAACCATCCCTCGGGGTAGAGTGCCTACTTACGAGGGCTTACGACCAGGTCTTGCCAAAAGGCAGGGCCAGCGCGTAGCGCTGAACTCAGGAAAGCCTGGAGTTAGAAGAACGTGTCATGCGAGTTACATGTTAGCAAGTATTATGTATGAGATGAAGGGATCGCGTGTCTGTCATGAATAAATGCCAGGAGCCCAAGTGTATGTGTGTGTTTGTTTGTGTGTGTGTGTGTGTGTGTGTGTGTGTGTGTGTGTGTGTGTGTGAGGCAGGAGGGCAAGACAACACCCTGAGATACAGTAGTGAAACTTAACCACTGACGTGATGGATCTCTGCAGGCGTCAATGACCCTCCCAACACCCGACTGCCAGTTACCTACGAGGGAGAGAGAGAGAGAGAGAGAGACCATTGCAGCTATGTTTGGAAATACATTTTACAGCTTTCACTGCTCGAGTTTACTGTCACCAGCTCTTGGTCCACCATCTTGGCCCACACTCCAGTGTTTGGCCCACCATCTTGATCCACATCAGTGTTTGGCCAACACAGCAGTTTTTATCCCACTCTCTGGGCCCACAGAAGTGATTGGCCCACCCTTTGGGCCCAACAACAGTATTTAGCCCACCCTAAAGTGTTTGATCCAACATTTCGGGCTCACACACCAGTATGAAGCCCACCCTTTAGGGGGCCCACATTAGCTCGTCCGCCCACTGGTCGCACATAGCAGTATTTGACCCAGCCTCTGACCCCACAGAAGTGTTGGGTCCACCATCTGGACCCACAGAGCAGTGTTTGACCCAACACTTGCGTCCATACAGGTGTTTAATCCACCCTCTGGGGCCACATACCAGTGTTTAGTACACTACCTCGGCCCATATTATCGTGTGGTCCGCGTTTTGTCTGGAGAAAGTGTTTAAATGATTATGAAACCACACTTTGGTCTCATCTTGAAAATTTCATTTTACTATCTTTTCTAACACTCCAACAGTATGACATGTAGCATATTCCTGCTACAATTGTCTAGATGTGCGTACGAACCACAACTTGTATCCGTAAGACGTTAGTTGGATTGAGAAGTGGTCTGAAGCCTTATCCTGTGTCCCCTCAACAGGAAAATTGGTGGATGATTTAATTGCATCTTCCAGTTATGATCTTCAGCACATCCTTATGTATGCACCTCTTGTATCAAGTCAGTAAAAGGAAGATTTTGAGTTAGTCTAGTCATGTTGTCTAGTTTAGTCTCATTTAGGCTTGGAGTGTTAACAGGTGATTATAGGAGGAAGCTCACAGTATTGGCTTTTGGTGTCACTTTGGATTATTGCTTCTCATTTGGTATTCTATGGTCACAACAGCCGTCTAGGATCGTCTCAAAAGGAAGCAATCACTTCTCCAGTTACGTAATCCTGTCTCCAAGTGAATCAGATCTTAAGATAGATAATGCAAGTAGAAGCTTGAGAAATAACATGTGAAGCAATAATGCTGCAGACTTCTAACACACACGTTCACGAAAGACAGTGTTTAGTATGTTATATAGACAAACGGGAGGATAGAAAGGAACACAGATGCTCAAGTTTTAAAAATGCAGGTATTTCACCTGAAATGATATGATAAAGACGAGAAGATGTACGATCACGAGAGGTTGAATTTCTTCATTCTCATAGAAACCAGCAACATAAAGTCCACTTCATAATAGAGGCATGCATAGCCAATATCTTCTGACACAGAGTTACTAAACTATATAATGTCTCGTCAGTGTTCAGTATCATTCTCAAATAATTTAGGTATTAACCAGTTGACCGGGGGACACAGCCAACAAGCTTGTGTATGTTGAAGCCAAACAAACAGTTGCCGCTTAGGAGCCGCCATGTTTGTCTGGGAAACACAGACAAACAGTAAGACAATAACCAGACAAACTGTACATGTGAAACACAATCTGACACATCCTCCAGAGAGTCATGAGTGTTTCATTTGGTGTTGACAGACCCAACACTGTCCAACTTATGAGACACCACCACCGCCACCACCACCGACCCCCTGGTACACAGACCCACACCACCACCACCACCACCACTACCGTCCCCCTGGTACACACACCCACACCACCACCACCACCACCGTCCCCCTGGTACACACACCCACACCACCACCACCACCACCGTCCCCCTGGTACACACACCCACACCACCAGTTGCTGCCCTTACTTCCTATCATCCAGCACCGAGTCATTCATCACTTCGTTCACGAGGACACACTCTGACTGTCTCGTTGTTATACTCATGCATCTGTCACTGTTGCTTGGAACAACTGTCCATGACGAACACCTGTTGGCCACCCTGATGCTCTGCACAGGATGCCTCCACTTGCTCGTTCAAAGGAATGTTGTTAGCTCTGAACAGGCAAGAGAAATCAGGAAATTCTCAGGACGAACGAGAATTTTGTGATGTATTTTATCATATCTCATAGTTCCCTTATTAGAACGTAATATCAGTGGGTGAATAAGCTTCATTTATGTGGTACGCGTGACACAATAATAAAAGGAAGTTCCATTATGAGTGTATCAACATTTATACAAGAAAGTGATATTATCGAAGCTCATCATTATTAAGGAGTGGTGAGCATGATTTGAATCACAATACTCTTAAATTCTTTATCTCGTTACTACTTACCCTCTTGAGCACAGTGATTCTTCTCCTATATATGATAGCTTGACCTCTGACCTGACCCTGAAGGGTAGGCCATCTTACCTAAGGGGTCAAGGAATATTACGTTCACACATAGAGATATGTTCAGGTGTAGAAACAGTTTCACAATTCGTCTTTTGGGAAGATAATAATCGTAATCAATATTTGTATCAGGTATGTCAATCATGATGATGCCCGGGAGGGAAATACATACGGGTTGAATCACTCCATATGATGATTATGTATGTAGGGAATAATGTGCTGCATGATAAAGCTGGGTGTGTGTAGTCGAGGGTTAGGGTTGTAGAGGTTTAGCTTCAAAAGCTTTAAAAATCTTTAGATGTTGAGCCACAGTCATCTGTGTCATCTGCATAAGAAACCCATCCTGATAGCGCTTTGGAGTTAGGTTAACTCTATCAGGTCCAACAACTTTCCAAGGAAGAGCATCTCTCATGCCACATGACACCTGAACTGCATCGTTAAGAAGACTGAGATGTATTTGATCCAGAAGTAGACCCTCGAGACAGTTGGAAATGGTATGAGAAATTCTGATGTCGGTTGAGTTTTACTATGATAGATTGGATCCGTTCTGAATAATGTTGCCCGGCAGCTGTACAACAAATGTTTATGCCAAATTCAGTGTCAGTGTGTGATAACATGACGTAATAGTCTACCTCATAACAGAAAGACAAAATGAGTAAACCAAAGGTTTGTGTCTCGTTATGTGACGCAACACTTGACTGCCGAGGGAACAAAGAAGACTGGCTGATATCTTGATATACTAAGATGGGATCAAAATGTTAATGCACACAATATGTTTTCATGAGATTCTTTTGGGCATGGTCGAAAGAGAAATACGTAATATGAGCTTTGAAAAACAGGGTGAAAGAAGTGTAACAAATCTTCTTCCAAGTTTTGATGGATGGTTCAAGTGTAAATTGGTCATTCTGCAGCAAGATAACTTAGTAAAGATTTACAACCGAACAGTTTGACACATGATACATTGTAAGCGATCCTGCAGACTTGTATATAGCTTTTATCATGCATGATGTACGGACAATGTCTCATGGTTCACTTACTGACCGTGTCTTGTTATTCTTGTACATCCCAGGAGGTAAAGAATCTGAAAGTGGTAGAGAGAGCTTCAGACATCCAGGACTGGGAAGAAGATCCAGGACAATCTGAAACACCCATCTGGTCAAATGACCCAGGCGGTAGCACCTGAAGCACCACGAGATGAAGGGTCTGGACAAACTGAAGTTAAGTGTTGTTGTTGCAACACTGGTTTTATCGTACTTGGCAGGGTCCAAGCATAGGTCATGCCAGAGAACTTCATTCATTACTACTGAACCCATTAACACTCAGAAGTTTTCAAGAACATTAATGAATCTGCCAATTTCGCCCAGCTGGACTTACACAAGAAGAAAAATTCTTCGTCAAAATGTTAGACATAAGAATGAACCAAAAAGAGCTTTGGTTGATGCAGTTCAGGCTAATAAACTTTGACGAGCGAGCAGTGTTATACTCACGTCTGAGTTCAGTGACCAGGAAACCTGTGTCACTACATTCTGTCTGTATGGAGACCAATATCTGTCGAGGCTTTCATTAAACTCTTGGTATAGCTTCACCAGGTAAATATAAGAAGAATAAAGTAATACAACCTTCTTGCGCAGTAGAGAGTCTAGTTAGTAAAGTCACAGTGTAAGAACTTTTAAGTTTTGTACCACAAGGTTTGATAAGTATCTGTTATGTGGAGGACAGAGATGAATTTCAGGGATGGGCTCCTTATGGACTTGACACTGATTACTTGAACAGTCTGACGTAAGAACGGGATATCAAGTGAACTAGAGTAAAGAAGATGGAAGTATGAAAATGATCAGTATTGTTATCATACTGACGGTGATCCGCAATGCAAATTAGCTAAGTGGCAGATTAACCTCTGACTGAAGAGCTGTTGAAATGCTGCGGAGTGACTTGAATGAGAAAGATATTCTGGAAAGGAAAGAACAAGTGTCGAAATGCTGCGGGATGGCTAAAATGAGAGCTTTGATATAGAAGGGAAAGAACAAGAAGTGCTGGAGACTAATGAATAGAGAGAGTGAAGAACGTCGATGAATATTTGAAGTGAAAAACATAATTGGTGAATGAAATTTAGAAACAGGATGAGGATTCTACTGATTTCGTGTTCCAAGCAGAATAGAAATACTTTCTTGCCAGCTAAATCCAATCCATACAGATAAAGGAAAGTCTTCCAGAACTGATAAATCTGGAACAAGATGCAGAATGCTTAAAGCAAGAAGTGAGGAGAAATCCACTCGAAGAAAAGAAACAATAGAAGGTTAAAGACGTAAGGTTTTCGCAACAAAACATTGTCACCTTTGTAGAAGTGCCTGCTTGAAGCAGAAGTGTCAGAAGAAAGCATAACTTGCAGGTAATAAGAATGAGAGTGTTCTGCTTGTTCAGTGAGTGTTCTGCTTGTTCAGTGAGTTTTCTGCTTGTTCAGTGAGTGTTCTGCTTGTTCTGTCCTGAACATATAGGTATCAGTGTTGTGCTCATTATCTATCGTGTGTTGCAACACTGTATCCGCTGCTCATGACTTCACCTGAGAGTTCAGAACAGCTTTAAGAGCCTCTAACTCTGCTGTGTCAGTCATCATATACACCGGCATCAGGAATGCAGGATTCTACGACTGAGGAGTTTTTGAGCAGGAAGCAAGGTATATATGCACGATAGTTGTCTTCATTTTATCAATACGATACATATTGGAACCTTTATGGTGCAGTAATGTCTTAGTTGGATATTTCTTTCATCTTTTTATGAATGCTGCTGTAGTTTTCAAAAGTTATTTGCATATCATATTTCAGGTAAATGTTACTTATTAGATTTTTTTTCGATTTAAATTAATATACAAGCACCCTGCAATGTTTTCCAGAACAGTAATGAAACATTTTTCAGTTTGTATCATTACCAAGATAAAATATTTAACGCTTTATTGTTCAGAATAATGAATTTGGTATTTTTGTTCCTTCTTTCAGTATTTTGTTCCTTCTTTTCAGTTCCTTCTTCAGTATTTTGTTTAGTAGAATATGAATCATGAAGTGGAAATACTGAAACGTTAAGTCGGATCTGGAGGGTTCATTAAACTTTCCCGAGGAAACCCTTGGAAATTTTGGTCATGGAATCAAATCTTAGGTTATGGAAAAGTCTTCTAGAACGCATGGAATTTTGCTTGCAGTTTCCTGGAATGGTACATCGTTGTGGACCACACTAGGCAGCCTCGGAACCTCCTAAACCCATGTTTAGCCAGACTGTGTACCTGAGGTGAATATTTACTGCACACTACTGACCATGGCAAGGTTCACACTGAACCCCGGTCCAGTTACCCTACCATACGCGAGATCCCACTGCTTCTGTGGTCAGTGCTAAACTCACAGAGGCCTTACTGTGGTGTTGGAGACCACAGCCAAGTGAGAGCCACGACCACTGTGGGTGGTGGTGACGACCATACTGACCACCTGGGCGGGGACCCTACTGACCACCCGAGCGGGGGCTGGGGTGTGATGGCCAGGTCAGCTGGCTGCACCAGTTCCCTGACGTATGATGTATCGTCATCAGTACGTCATGAACTATACAATATAGAGTTTAACAGACTTAGCAAGAGTTAGTATCGAAGGTCTCTCTCAAACTTGGTAGCAGTTGATATTGAAGGGGTCTCTCACAAACCTGGCAACAGTTAGAATCCAGGATCTCCCACAAACTTGGCAACAGTTAGTATTCACGGTCTGTCACCAATTTGGCAACAGTTCATATCGAGGGTCTCTCTCTCTCTCTCTCTCTCTCTCTCTCTCTCTCTCTCTCTCTCTCTCTCTCTCTCTCTCTCTCTCTCTCTCTCACCAACTTGGCAACAATCCTGGAGTGGAACATTCTAGGAGCAGGACGTCAATTTTAGTCTGGAAGAATTTCATAACCAGTATTTTTTTCTTCCCATCCTGGTTCACTCAGGGAAGGAGATACTATAAGAAGTAAAAGATCGTACGTGCGGATGACTGTGTTTTGCCTGTCTGTTCTTTTCTTTAAGTTTTTAGAAGATCGATAATTGATCACAACCCATGATTGTGATACGTCAGACCTGGACAGCCCATGATGTGAAGCTTTGCCCACCAGGTGAATGTCACACCATCCCGGGTGACAGACCCAGGCTGATGTTATCTGTTCTACACACTGGGCAGCAGCCAGGTCTGTTGTTATATAGACACAGTTATGTACATTGTGTTAAGTACTCATGTTGTAGTGTCTGTCTACCCTCCTCTGTGTATGTTTCCACTTGTTTATGTATTCTAACTTTTGTGTATGTTTATATATGTACTTCCATTTATTTTTTCTTTACTTACGTATTTCATTTCCGTTTTTCTTTGCTCGTACATTTTCGTTTTCGTATATTTTTGCCTGTGAACTTAGTTTTACTCTCCATGGCAGAAGTTGATACAGAGGTTACAGGAATCTCATACGCACTAAAGTATGTCAGGGTATGTTTCACAGGCTCTTCCCATAACATTACCTCTGTTCACTATGTTCAACAGTAAAGTGTTGTATCATACGGGGTCATGGTCGAACAACGCCTCTGTTCACCGTTGTCCATAGTAAAGGGTTGTATGAAGTGGGGGGTCATGACATCCCTATATTTAAGAAGAACAAATAAAAACCATTTGAAAATTTTTATGAGTTCTTGTCTCGTGGTATTCTTCATTTCCAAGTTTCGTCATTTCGTGTTTGGCTGTCTCCTGCCTCTGATCTTGCCTTCTCATTTTCCTCCATGAAGCAGAGTTGAAAGGCTTTCTGTATATTTGATCCAATACATTAAACTGGACAAACAAAAAAGTATATTTTAAGCCATTAAGTAGCACATTTAGCGCACGATATCTTGTAGACTGTTACAAACATGAGATTCTTGGTTGGATGGATTTCCGCGTTTTTTGTGCATCAGGAGAGTCGTCCTTGCGAACCGTATAGCATAAGGGTCGTTCCAGTTAACCGTATAGCAAACGGTTCGTTGCTGTGAACTGTGCAGCACAAAGGTCGTCCCTGTGAACCATACACCACAAAGGTCATCCTGTGAATTGTACAACACAGTGGTCATCCCTTTGAACCTTCCACCACAAAGGTCGTCCCTGTGAATTGTACAGCGCAAGGATCTTCCCTGTGAACAGTACATCAAGAAGGTCGTCCCTGTGAACCATGTACACTGGATGAGGAAAATACAACGGGTAGTAAGGAACCTGTTGCCCCAATCCTGCACTCCGCTACCAGGGTCGTGTTACCTCCTGCTAGCGAGTGTTCCATCACCAGTTCTTGTCCCTGATTCCCGTCACCAAACACGACCACTTCAGTCTGGTGGGTGGAATGTTCAGTGTTGTTACAGTGTGGGAGGTGTGGCCGCCAGTCTGGTGGGTGGAATGTTCAGTGTTGTTACAGTGTGGGAGGTGTGGCCGCCAGTCTGGTGGGTGGAATGTTTAGTGTTGTTACAGTGCCGGAGGTGTGGCCGCCAGTCTGGTGGGTGGAATGTCAAAATGAATAAACGGATGAATAAATGAATTAATTAACAAAGGTTTATTCGATTAAGGAAATCAGATGGGTTGAAAACGCACAGTAGAGGTATTACGGAAATTACAGAAATGAGAGGTCAGGATAGTTACTTGTCAACTAATGAGCTGGATGTTTCCACACTGTGGGTATAGGTAAAGTATATCAGATAGATAGGATGGCAGATATGCAGTGATGTTTACAGAGTAGATAGTATGGTGTATACAAGTTATGAACTGGATTGAACATTGAATGGTGAATACTTACAGTAATGCAGTAGCCGACATACCACATATCCTAATAGAAAACTGAGGCGTTCACCTGCATAGCTATGCGCTTGATCATAGATTATATGAGGTTTACAGTGGTAGGTATAAGACTGTTCTTATATGTCTGTACGAAGTGTGCTTGATTTTAGTGACGAACGGCGCTTCGTGGTGGAGGGCCGTCGAGCTGGGGATGGGGGAGTATCTGTGACAGCGGGGTGTCAACATTTTGTTGCCTAAACTGCCGTGCGAGCTGCTGGTGTTGGGAGGAGAAGGTGGTCAGGTTCAGCAAGATGAGATCCTCTCGGTAGGAGGTGTGAGAAGTCCCCAGGAGGATTCTGCATGCCCTCTTCTGCACTGTTTCTAGTTAGTCGCTCTAGTTAATCCCTCTGTGTAGCTGTTAGTGAGGAGGACCAAGCTGGGGAAGCATGTGTGAGTTTAGATAGAATGTTGATGGTACAGACATTCCTTAGCTCAGTTGGTGGGACGCCTAGTTATTTCAGTCGGCGGAGAAGGTACAGACGGTATGAGGAAGATTTGATGATAGT
>JAUUDZ010054212.1:0-10419 GCA_032361705.1 Panulirus versicolor | reverse complement strand
CTCCCTGATGATGGTCATATGTGACGCTCCCTAATGATGGTACGCATGTGACTCTCCCTGATGATGGTACGCATGTGACGCTCTCTGATGATGGTACGCATGTGACGCTCCCTGATGATGGTACGCATGTGACGCTCCCTGATGATGGTACGCATATGACGCTCCCTGATGATAATACGCATGTGACGCTCCCTGATGATGGTACGCATGTGACGCTCCCTGATGATGGCACGTATATGACGCTCCCTGATGATGGTCACATGTGACACTCCCTGATGATGGTGCGTATATGACTCTCCCTGATGATGGTATACACGTGACGCTCCCTGATGATGGTGCGTATGTGACTCTCCCTGATGATGGTATACATGTGACGCTCCTTGATGATGGTCATATGTGACGCTCCCTGATGATGGTACGCATATGACCCTCCCTGATGATGGTACACATGTGACGCTCCCTGATGATGGTACGCATATGACGCTCCCTGATGATGGTACACATGTGACGCTCCCTGATGATGGTACGTATGTGACTCTACCTGATGATGATGCACATGTGACGCTCCCTGATGATGGTACGTATATGACCCTCCCTGATGATGGTGCGTATGTGACTCTCCCTGATGATGGTACACATGTGACGCTCCCTGATGATGGTGCACATGTGACGCTCCCTGATGATGGTACACATGTGACGCTCCCTGATGGTGGTACTTATGTGACGCTCCCTGATGATGGTACGCATGTGACTCTCCCTGATGACGGAGGTAGCATGTCTGGTGGCGGTGGTACGATCTCCCGCCGCTCTTCGTCTTTTTAACTTCATCATCAAGTCTTAGTCTTCATTTATCACTTGTTTTTGTCGTCGGATCAATTAGGAGTCTGCCTGGCAAGGGTTCTTGCGCTCCTCTTAATGGCTTTGTTGGTCTTCCTCGTATTGTGGAGTTGTCACACTTTCTTCTATTATTTTCTCGTTTAGTGTCCTCGTCTCCTTCACTTCAAGTATTCAGTGTCATGTATGAGTGTCCTATTCTCTTACTCTGTTAGAGAGATATGTATAAATGAATAAGTGAATCATTTTCTTTTTTTTCAACTTCATTTGTTAACGTCAACCGATGCGGCAATTTAGAAGTTCTCGAAGCTGTTTTTTTTTGTAGACATCTTGCTGGAGATAAGAGCAGTACGCCCAGACAGCAATACATCACCCACAAACCAGTTCAGCTGCTAAAGTGACAGGTGCGTGGCTGTCAACAATATCTCTTGTGTTTACCTTTGGGGAAATTCTCCTCAATTTGTCGACTGTCACTTGTTGGTAGACATTGCGGTCCGCTTCGTTAAGACAAATCGGTACACTCACAAAAAAAAAGATTATAAAATAAGATATTGAAGTGGTCGTCTTGGCCAGCTCTCCACTACCATAAAGAGGGAACAGTCGTCTCCTAAGATCCGGCAGCACAAGGTGCGTTCCGATCTGAATCTCGGCACAGGACTCGGAATAGTTATGTGTCCCATCGCAGGAGGGAAGCATATGGTCTCTGATCTCCTTCCTCTTATCTATATACTTTTCCATGACCTGCAGCCTAACTCTGGTTTAGTGAAGATGGGTTTGACCTGGCCCGCAGGAGTCAGGTCAAAGGCAAATGATGTCGGTGGTTTAGTGAATACGAGGGTGTAATGAAGAAAGCCTATAAATTCAACCTGAGAGTCAGGTCAAAGGCCGTTGCTGTTCGGTGTGGTGAGGATGAGGGATTAGCGAAACTATGATTGTATATAGAAGAAAGTGAAATGAAAATAGCTTTCTACTTAACCCACAAGGGTCAAGTCGATAGGTATTAGTATCGAGGGTGGAATGAGGAGGAGTTTATAGTTAAGATGAGGATGTAGTGAAGATGATAGTGTATTAGAGATGACCTTTGACCGGCCCCATAAGGGTCTGATCAGAAGCCATTGAGTCGAAGGTGTAGTGAATGTGAGGATATAATGAAGATGGCCTTTTGACCTAACTCTTAAAGATCACTTGCAGACGAAGATGAATTCGTCGAGGGTGAAATAAATTTAGGTTTATCGATAGTATAGTGAAGATGAATCTGGTGGTGTTATCCTCTGCACTGAACGAGAGTGATAGTGGCAACGGAGACATGTTGCATTCGCTAGCAAATGTTGGCGTTTCTGATCTTGACGAGGACTGGTTAGAGCATGAACTTAAAGATCGGTCGTAGCCTGGCCTAACTTTGTATATCAGGAAGACTATTTATACGCCATTATCTAGTTGAGCAAAGTGCTTCACCTGGTTTACAGAAATGATACAATCGATAAGATCAGGTTCTGAGATCTTACCTCATTGTCAAAAAAAAAAAAAGAAAAAAGAAAAAAATCGCTTTTATTAAGATGTCAATTTTCATCGGCGCCTGCTTCCAGTCGAGCCCTGATGTGCACCACTGGTAACTGTATCATTACTTACATCGTCCTCCGGTATGTCTGTAAGGACGAGAAGCTTTGCTTTTTTTCCTGGCGAGCTTTCCCAAGTGTCAGCGACTGTATCATCTGGCTTATGTAAATACCAGCGTCGCCGACTCACTGAAGTGAACATGAACAGTCCGATAGATACATGATCAACATTTCCTGCGTCTAATTCTTTTTTTCAAGTGGTGATCAGCATGACTTGGTCAAAACATACCCCAGTCGTGACCAGCTCGATCCAAAGAGAATAGAATATGAGAAGAAGGATGAAGAAATTGATCAGAGCTTCTTGAGTGTTTGTGGGTCAGATTCTTAAAGGTCGAAAGGTTGTAGTAAGATAAAAGGACGAGAAGAGGTAGAGAATACCACAGCAACACTGTCTATGGTATGAAGGAGGTATGAAGGAGGTATCGTAACAGAGGTATTGTAATAGAGTTGTAGATACCCAGTAATGAAAAGTGGAGTCTGGAGTAACTTCAGGGAAAGACGAATAGAGTTGACAAATAGATAGGTACTAGAGTGACCCCATATGATAATACACTGGAGTTTATCATCCTCATGAGTCATCAGGTGCTGGATCCTCTAATGCTTACTCTTATTTATGGTTACAAGAATTCGTTCATTAGGTAGTAAACCAAATAATGGGCAACAGAATTCACTGATTCAGGATGATCAAAATGATCAGGTTGCCTGGTATAATGGATATTGTAATATCCATAATTAGTCGTACGCCTGCCTGAGTGGTATGAGCACCAGTATTTAATTATGTCTGGCAACTTTATCACAGCTGGTTGCTCTGGGGGCAGGTATCATTGCTTATCTATCGTCTATAGATTCTTCTGGATGTGTTGAGCAAACTTGAATAGACAGAGGTGGGCACTGAAAGCAATAGTTAGTCTTACAGCAAGATTCGCAGAATGTGTGTCAAAACCAGCGTAGCCTAACTGTATCTAAGCTGGTGATTTGCCCTGGAGGAATCTGTGTACAGTAGTAAACAACTGCTGTAAGAAGAGCCAGCAACTGATTTACCTGTAGAACCTTGATTGTTCGTCACCATTTTTGATCAAGCTTAGTCTCCTTATACGACCTAACCTCGGAGAGTCTATGTAAGCTTCCTCACTTAGCCTCTGTCTCAACATTAAGCATCCAAAGCCCAAGATGACAAAGAATTGTGTAACAATTTTGACTCCTTGACCCCTGCAGGATGGTTCGCCATTGTGACCAACGACGGCCACACGGCGCCCTTTTTCTCCACAGTGGAGCAGGTCGCCATGAGTCAAGTGTCCTTCTTCCTCACTCGCTACGACGTGCCCGCCTACACCAACCTGCACGATGGTGAGTTGCTATATCCCTCCTGTAAATGATGCCCTTGTCTCTTGATACATTGCCCACTACTGCCCATTGATTCCACCCGTCCCCACAATTGATGTAAGAAAGTAGTCTCCCCTTTATCATCATAGAAAATGGACGTGTAACATATCAGAAAACGGTAGTTCAGAGCGGCCACGTCCTCAAGCTCTTGGGGATCTATGAAGACCTCAACGCCAAGAAGACCAACAGCGGAGGAAGAGGTCGCGACGCCGCGTCTGTCTTCACCTGCAACAAATATGCCCAATGTCTCAACTACAGGAACGAGGTTAGTATTGCCGACATTAATCTGTTGTACGTGATACCTTACTGAAAGACATCTTGAAGGTTTCTGATATTTATATGATTAATATCTTACTATTCAAGCTAACCATTTGATGCAGTACTTTCCCTAATGACGTGCACATGCTGACTCTTCTGTTCTCGCAAGCACGTCTGCATCCAGTTCTTCACTTGCAGGTTGTGTTCTTGCCGTTCTCTGCGTCTGGTCGGTTCTACACGACGGCCCACAAGACCAGCAAGAACCCCAACCACGTGTACTTGATGGCTCACATCCTGAGGAACCACAAGCTGCCTCTCACCGTCCGTCTCGTCTGTGGCTACATGCCTCGTGTACCTTGTAACTTTACTGGTAGGTGGACCACTGTAGCTTTACTGGTAGGTGTACCACTGTAGCTTTACTGGTAGGTGTACCACTGTAGCTTTACTGGTAGGTGGACCACTGTAACTTTACTGGTAGGTGGACCACTGTAGCTTTACTGGTAGGTGGACCACTGTAGCTTTACTGGTAGGTGGAACACGGTAACTTTACTGGTAGGTGGACCACCGTAACTTTAATGGTAGGTGGACCACTGTAGCTTTACTTGTAGGTGGACCACTGTAGCTTTACTGGTAGGTGGACCACTGTAGCTTTGCTGGTAGATGGACCACTATAGCTTTATTGGTAGGTGGACCACTGAAGCTTTACTGGTAGGTGGACCACTGTAGCTTTACTAGTAGATGGAGCACTGTAACTGTACTGATAGGTGAACCACTGTAGCTTTACTGGCAGGAGGGACTTTGTAGTTTTACTTGCGAGAGGTTCTCTTTAACTATAGTAGTAGGTGGACCACTATAACTTTACTGGAAGGCATTTCGTTAAGCTTTACTGGTAAGTGGCCCCTTTTGCTTTATTGGTAGATGACCCACAGCGACTGTACTAACAAGTGGACTCCCTGGAGAAAGATAGGCTTCTAAAGTTCTACCAGTCTGTGGTTTGCCATAGCTCTGCGCGCAAGTGATTACCAGGAGAGGTAGTGTTAATTAATCTAACTTGTTGCTCTACTGACTGGTAACCTGTGTAGTTCATACAGGTAGATGGAAGGTATAGCTTTTATGATTTTCTACTACATATCAGTGCATATAACTGTATGTGCTTAGACGTAACCCCCTTCCCTGTAGCTTTACCCGGAGATGACCTGTAGCTCTTACTAAAGCATCATGTCCATCACTTGTGTATCTGGCAAGTTGTCCACCTTGCACAGAATTCCTATCTTACTGAAGTGTGACAATGTTAATCCAAGCGTGTGGCTCACACCCTCCCTCTGCTAACCTCTCTACCAGTTCTCTCATATCTTCTGCTAATAACCCACTTTCGTGGTGGCGTCTTATAGTTTACTTTAATGCCCCTCTTCAGGCAGGTGTGGGTCGTATTTATCATGAGTGGTTGTATCGACCAGGCATAACTCAAGACCAATGCACGCTTCAGGTTCGTATTGGCCATGACTCTAAAAAGTTTTTCTTTTTTTATTTCAGCAAAGATGTGGCTCTTACAATATCCCTATCATAACCAGGTGCGGTTCTTCGTTTCAGTAACGCCTTCTTCTGTGTTGTAGCCCACACGATTCACTGAAAGACCTCTAACTCAGCCGTGACCTATGTTTATCAGTACTCCTCCTCTCCCTATGGTTAACCCCCTGTCACTCACTAAATGCCCTTCACTCCCCAGGTGTACTGCGCCTGGAGCAGGCACAGAAGGAAGCAGTGATCTTGGCCTGCACCATGACCAACGAGGCTCGGGCCACACTTTTCGAGATAGATGTGTCGTCCAACTTCGTACTGGCGCCAGTGAAGGACCCAATCTTCCCTAAGACACCCATCTTCCTCAAGACGGTCTCTTACTGCGAGGACGAAGCTGATGCCTGGAGGAGGCAGATCAAGGTGGGCGTCGACTGGGTCCACTAGTGCATGCCCTAGCCTTCTCCTGGTGCATGTAAGTCTTTTTCACTGGATTCTGGTGCTTAGAACTGATAACATGAGCACTTGGCTTAACCCGGGTGGGGAATAAATTATCTTCCGCATGTTACCCGTTGTAAGCTCTCTCGTGGTGCTTGTATTTTCTTACTTGGGCCATTAAACCATCTCTGGTGCTGGGAACTCGTGCTGCCTCGCTAACCTTCCCTTGTTAACAGTCTAACATAAGAGAACTCTGGGTATATATGTTGCCAGACGATGTTCTCTTTACATATTTAATATACATAGTATGTAATATAATTTGATGATTTACATATGTTAGAACATGTAATATTCACATGTAAATCAACCTAAACAAGTGTACCACTGCATGTTCAAGAGTCGAACCTAGGCTACGGAGAACAGCAACTGAACAGTGTACCACTGGACCACCGATGGGACAAAATCTATCACTCTAGAACAGATAGCTACAGCTGCAGCGCCACGCCCGCTCACTGTAAGCGTGTAAGGGGTGTGGAGCTGTGGATGTAGCAGGTACAGAGCAACAAGTCTGTCTCATCGGTGGTCCAATGGTGAGCTGTCCACCTGCTTTTCTCAAACATGGTCGCACCTTCCAAGATCCAAAAGCTACACTCGGGATTCAGATACAACACTGTGCTGGAAGTAGCGAAGGACATGTAGTCGTAGCCTCAGAGGCCACCTTGAGGCCACAGATTGAAGCCAAGATTTGCAATATAGCTAAACAGGACGATCAATTGGTCTGATATCATTGTGTGCAGACACAACTTTGCACGGGTAGAAGCAAGGGTTATATTGAGTTCAAAGTCATCCCAAGCGAATAGAATAACCAAACTGGTCTTAGAGAAGACCTAGGGAGAGCCTTGGGAAGACCTTGGGAAGACCTTGGAGAGTCCCGGGTACAAACTTAGGGCGACCTGCGTAAGACCTGAGGTCGAACTACGGAAGATATGTTGGGGTACTTGAGGAACACCCGGCGAGTATCTGGAAAAGATCTTGGAAGGATCTTGGAATGACTTGCAGACCAGGGGATGTCCTGATAAGGAACTTGGAAAGATTCCTGGAAAACCTGAAGAAGATTTCAAGAAGACCTGGGGATAACCTTAGGAAAAAGTTGAGAGGATCTTCTTGTGAATATGCTCTTGTGTTTATTTCATATTCTTTGCCAACCAAACCATAGTACTTAGAGGCCCCGGACTGGCCTGAATTCAAGGCCGTTTTGAGGCCAACAAAAGCTGCTTTTCTTTTGCCAGGCAACAGACGAAGAGGGGCCGCATCCTCTTAATGCACCGAAACCAAAGTTCCATATCCACAACCACGCTCCACACACCTTTCCATGGTTTAAGCCGGACGCTTCACATTCCCTAGTTCAGTCCATGGACAACACGTCGACCCCTGTACATCACATCGTTTTAATTCACTCTATCCTGTGCACGCCTTTCACCCGCTTGCATGTTCAAGCCTCTACCAATCAAAATAGCTTTCACTTCATCCTTATATTTCCAGTTTGGTCTCCCCGTTTTCCTTGTTCCTTCCACTTTTGACACAAATATCTTCTTTGTCAACCTTTCTTCACTCATTCTCTCCATATGTCCAAACCATTTCAGCACACACTCATCAGCTTCCTCAACCAGATTCCTCTTTATTACCACACCCATTTCTAACTCTTTCATTACTCACTCGATCAAACCACTTCACATAATATATTGTCCTCAAACATTTCATTGCTAACACATCTACCCTCCACCGCACAGTCTTATCTATATAGCCCATGTCTCGCATCCATATGATATTGTTGGAACCACTATTCCTTCAAACATATCTATTTTTGCTCTCTAAGATAACGTTTTCGCCTTCCACACATTCTTCAACGCTCCCAGAACCCTCGACCCCTCTGCACCCTGTGAATTACTTCCGCTTCCATGGTTCTATTTGCTGCTAAATCAACTCCCAGATATCTAAAACAATTCACTTCCTCCAGTTTTTCTCATTCAAACTTACCTCTCAATTTACTGAATCTAATAAACTTGCTCGTATTCACACTTACTCTCAGGTTTTTTTCTTTCACACACTTGTGCAGTTTCTCAAACAAATAAGCCACCAGCGATATATCATCAGCGAGCAACAATTGACTCACTTCCCAAGCCATCTCATCCGCAGACAGCATACTTGCCCCTCTCTCGAAAACTCTTGCGTTCAAATCTCTAAGAACCCCATCCTTAAACAAATTAAACAACTATGGAGACATGAGGCACCCTGCCGCAAACATACTTTCACTGAGAACCAATCAATTTCCTCCATTTCTACTCGTACACATACCTTACATCCTCGATAAAAACTTTTCACTGCTTCTTGCAACTCATCTCCCAAACCATATACTCTTAATACCATCTACAGAGCATCTCTATCAACTCTGTCATATGCCTTTTCCAGATCCATAAATTCTGCATACAGATCCATCTGTTCTCCGAAGTATTTCCCACATAAATTCTTCAAAGCGAACATCTGATCCATACATCCTCTACCACTTCTGAAACAACACTGCTCTTCCAGAATCTGATATTCTGTACATGACTTCACCCCTCTCAATCAATACCCTCCCATATAATTTCCCAGGAATACTCAAACTTATACCTCTGTAATTTGAACACCCACCTTTATCCCCTCTGCCTTTGTAAAATGGCACTATGAATACATTCCGCCTATCGTCAGGCACTTCACCATGGGCCATACATTGAATAGCCTAACCAACCATTTAACAACACCGTCACCCCTTTTTTAATAGATTCCACTGCAATACCATAAAAACCCGCCGCCATGCCGGCTTTAATCTTCCGCAAAGCTTTCACTACCTCTTCTCTTTTTACCAAATCATTCTCACTGACCCTCTCACTTCGCACACCACCTCGACCAAAACACCCTATATCTGCCATTCTATCATCTAACATATTCAACAACACTTCAAAATACTCACTCCATCTCCTACTCACATTCCACTTCTCATTATTACATCCCCATTAGCCCCCCCTCACCGATGTTCCTATTTTTTTTTTTTCTTATCTTACGCACTTTATAAACCTCCTTCCAAAATATGCTTTTATTTTCTCAGAAATCTAATGATACTCTCACCCCAACTCTCATTTGACCTCTTATTCACCTCTGGCACATTTCTCTTGACCTCCTGCCTCTTTCATTTATACATCTTCAAATTATTTGTACTATTTCCCTGCAAAAATCGTCCAAATGCCTCTCTTCTCTTTCACTAATCATCTTACTTCTTTATCCCACCACTCTCTACCTTTTCTAATTTACCCACCCCGACGCTTCTCATGCCACAAGCATCTTTTGCGAAAGCCATCACTGCTTCCCTAACTATATCCCATTCCTCCGCCAATCCAATTATGTCCTTTTTTCTTACCATTTTCCATTCTGCACTCAGTCTCTCCTGCTACTTACTTACACAAGTCTCTTTCTGAAGTTCACCTACTCTCACCACTTTCTTCACACCAACATTCCCCCTTCTTTTCTGAAAACCTCTACAAACGTTCACCCTCGCCTCTATAAGATAATGATCAGGCATCCCTCGAGTTGCACCTTTTAGCACATAAACGTCTCAAAGTCTCTCTTTCACGAGCCTATCAATTAACACGTAATCCAATAACGCTCTCTGGCCATCTTTCCTACTTCGAAACGTATACTTATGTGTATCTCCCTTTTTAAACCAATTATTCCCAATCACCAGTCCTTTTTCAGCACATAAATCTACAAGCTTTTCAACAATTCCATTTACAACACTGAACACCATATGTACACCAATTATTCCCTCAACTGCCATAATATTCACCTTTGCATTCAAATCACCCATCACTATAACCCGGTCTCGTGCATCAAAACTGCTAACACACACTGTCAGCTGCACCCAAAACGCTTGCCAATCACGATCTTTCTTCTCATGCTTAGGTGCAGAGGCCCCCCAAATCACCCACTTCTCTCAATCGAATTTCAGTTTTACCCATATGCTTAGAGTGCCCATATGATAGAGTGCTTACTTTCTTGCACTCTGTCATATACTCCAACAACTCCTGTTTCAGGAGTAGTGCTACTCCTTCCTTTGCTCTTGTACTGTCACAAACCCCTAACCTTACCCCTAAAACATTCCCAAACCACTCTTTCCCTATATATATATCTATTTACTATTTATTTATTTTGCTTTGTCGCTTTCTCCCGCGTTTGCGAGGTAGCGCAAGGAAACAGACGAAAGAAATGGCCCAACCCTCCCACATACACATGTATATACATACACGTCCACACACGCAAATATACATACCTATACATCTCA
>JAUUDZ010054201.1:0-10419 GCA_032361705.1 Panulirus versicolor | reverse complement strand
TTCCTCGACCAAACGCAACAAGGGTTCGTTACTGTCGGGGCTTCTGTTCAGTGTTTATCCCGGTCCAAAGGTCGATGGTCAGCTGTTCAGCGGCACTCCAGCCCTCAGCAAGATCACAGTCAAGGGTTTGGAGGGCCCACATCTGCTAGTCTCTTTGAATCCGTATTGGCTGTCATTTGATTATTTTCTCATTTTTCGTGTAATTGTCCGTTTTCTTTCTGATTATCTTTTCTCATGTTTTACACATGACACTCGTCGGAAAGACCAGTCTGTGTTTCAGCGCAGTTTCCCACTCTTCTCTCAAGATCACTACAGGATTTGACATCTGCACTCTCTGGGTAAGGTGCCTTCCTCCAGTAGCATCATGAATAATGTTTTGACCAGTTCAGGATAATAGTGTTGGCTCTGGCAGTGTCCGGAGCAGTATAACAGCCACCACCAGGGAGAAGCCGAACACTTCCGTGTTTTGATTAACATCTCCCTACACTTGACGTGTGGTGTTGATTCTGACTTATGTAAACTTTATGTTTCCCGTTGATTTCCGGTGCTATATTTTCTTCGGGGTCGACGCGTTATCATCAGCTGGTAGACGGTGGATACAACTTCGAAACCAGGTCTCTACATTAGAGTTAATACAGTTGATTTGAACGATAGTTTGTGTTGAAATGTACCGAATACGACGTAATCCTCGCCTCGACAGCACGTAATGCAGACATGAAGGAGAGCTTGTGGTAGTTACTTGTGCCTGGAGCTATGGTGAGTGTCTCAAGGCCTGAGTGTATGATTACAGTATATTGCTTGACGTTGCCGGGAGCTCGTGTATCAGGGGGAAGACTCGTTAAAACTTACACCTGCCGGATCTGTCCCCGACCCAGAGATGGAGGTCACTTAGGCCAGCCTTGACCTGTGAGTTACCAGGCTTTAGTAAGTGTCCTTAATGGCAGAGGTGTAAGCCATGTAGGAATGTGAGTTACCTGGCTCTAGTGAGTGACCGTCCTCATACCAGTGATCATCACTGTTGCCAGTTGCCATTCATGAAGGAACCATAACAACAGTGATCACCCCCTCAGGTACCCACTGCCCCTGGCTGACGGCTCAGGCTACGAGTACAACATTTCCCTCAACACAGGCGAACACAGCCTCCAGTTAATGTTGCCCCCGCAACTCACCTGCACCCACTGCGTCCTCCAGGTGAGTCCTGCGTGCTCCAAGCGTCACGCGCATCAACGTACGTCGTGCAGGGGAGTCCTGCGTCCTCCAGAAGAGCCTGGCATCCTGCATGTGAGTCCTGTGTCCTGTAGATCAGCTCTACATCGTCCAAGTACGTCCTGCGGCTTTCAGAGGAACCCTGTTCCTTCTAGATGAGTCCTGTAACTTCCACGTGAGTCCTGCGTCCTCCAGGTGAGTCCAGCGTCTTTCAGGTGAGGTCTGCGTCCTCCAGGGGCCTCGCATCTTTCCTAGTGAGTCTTGCGTCTTCGTCTTGAGCCCAGTGTCTGCTAGGTGGGTACTGCGTCCTCTTAGTGAGTCACATGACCTCCAGCCCTTCCCTTCATGTGCGTCTTGTAGGCGAGTCCTGCATCCCGCAGGTGAGTCTGACGTCCCCCAGGGCCGCACATAATAAATCCGCAGCTATTAACGTAACAAGCGGGTGCTTGAACTCGTTCCCTCCACCTGATTCATGACGAGAGCGCGTCTTTAGGAAAGTGCCACCGGCCGCTGAGTCTACCACAACCGCTGGACTATCATCACCTGCTGGACTATCATCATCTGCTGGACTATCATCTCCTGCTGGCCTGTCATCACCTGCTGGACTATCATCTCCTGCTGGACTATCATCTCCTGCTGGACTATCATCACCTGCCGGACTGTCATCACCTGCTGGCCTATCATCATCTGCTGGACTATCATCTCCTGCATGTTTACGCCCCTCTGGATCATGCAGGAGTACCAGGACGAAACGTCTGAATGAGAATCATGAGACCACAGTGGGAGCGGTACTTGCCTCGGTTCCTCCAAGTACGTCATTAAACATCTCTCATATCTTTCACCTGGGTCCACCAGGTCCCGGACTCACCCAGGACACCCACCAGGTGAGCCCTGGGTCCACTAGGTCCCGGACTCACCCAGGACACCCACCAGGTTAACACAATGTCCTCCAGGTAGGCCCTACGTCCTCCCGATTCCCCCACCCCACCTAAATACCACACGTCCATCCTGTATTGTCACCTTGCTTCAGGCGAGTCAACTTGCCTCACCCCTTTCCCTGCGCGCCCGGTGTGTCCTGCCTGCCGGTAAGTCTTGCGTCATGCACGTTAGTCATGCGTCCTGCCGGCCGTGTCCTGGCGTCCTTGGTGTGTACGGCTGGGCCTGTGTGTTGTTGTGTGTATCCCGCTATACGGGAGGCTCCGCTGTCACAAAAAGTAGCATCAATCATGTCGGCTTTCCCTTTTTTTTTTCTTTTTTTTTTACCTCGTGTCATTCATTTATCGGTTATTTTGTTGGGTAATCATGGGGTTGTTTTGAAATGTGTAACGCTGGTCTTGTGTTCGGAGGAGAGCGTCAGGCGTTCGTCTGGTCAGACGAGGCAATAAACACAGGTCAGACGAGCCTCTGTAGTAACACAATCACTCAACTGATTTGAGGTTAAGTTAACATGTGAGTCACTTTAAACGGTGTAAGCTGAAGCTGAGTTTCGAGTCTAGTGATGTGTGGCGGGGCAGCGCCTGGGGAACGCTGTATTCTCAGCATCATTATTAACACATTGTTAATGAACTGTGAAGTTAATGGCAACAACTAGAGGACAGTGTTACCATGATGCTGACGTAATATTAACAGGTTCAAGTAGCGGTACGTGGCTGGCAACACCTATGAGATAGTGTTACCATAATAATATGATAATGTTAATGTAGCGGTACGTGACTGGCAACATCTGGGGGACAGTGTTACCATAACAATATTATTGGTACAGTGGCGGTACGTGGCTGGCAACAACTGGGGCATCTGTGAGGACGGGTCTGGCGCCCTGGGCTGTGGACCACAGGAGGAGTTCCGCGCCTGCGCTGACGTGGCCGTCTCCCAGCCCTCCCCCAGGTATGTCTGACTCACCATAACAAACAACGTCTCGCTACACCTGTGTTGACATACTATTCATCAGTAGACTGTATAGCACATTTATATACATCAGTGGTTTGAGGTGTTGGGTAAACACAAGTGAGAGATTTTGAGCATAATTTCTCTAATGTTTTCGGTTCGCGCAAAAAAAAAAAAAAAAAAAAAACTTTGCGGAGAAACTGATTAAGAGAAAAAGATACAGACAGTTCTTCACCTGGCTGGACGCCGCACCGTGTTCCTCCGCTTTCGCCTGGCTCCCTTAGCCACGTTCCCCTACATCCCATCATCGTCAGATTTGCATCTGCAATTACCCGTCTTATGAAACCGTTACGTTTATTGATCATTTCTCTTGTGCGTATGTGGGCAACTTCCAAAGCCTTTTTCACTCGTTTGTTTAACCTTTTATGTATCACTTAAGCCCCTTTCTATACACGTCTGTGTGGACAAGAGGCGCATTCGACATCCTGTGTTGATGTATATCAGCTTTATGATCACTGATCCTTTGGGCCATACTTGCCCTGTTCCCCAGTAGTAAATGGCTGGATATCCAGAGCAAGGTTCTACGTATACGTTTTCCTCGTTGACACTTCTACCACTTTTTTTTTCGCTACATCACCCATCTTTATCCTCGAGAATGCAGCAATGTTTATTCCTGTCTTTTTAAGCATCTGCTTATATCCGAAGCCCTCCATGAGTTTGTGATTGTTGTATACTTTTAGTTTTCCACTGAACTGCTTTCAACAGTCCTACTGCAACCTTGGCTTACGAAGATAGCCTGGATGTTGATAGGGGGCTGTGGTTTCGATGCATTACACACAAACACACACTCACAAATATATATATATATATATATATATATATATATTACCTATTATTATACTTTGTCGCTGTCTTCTGCGTTAGCGAGGTAGCGCAAGGAAACAGACGAAAGAACAGCCCAACCCACCCACATACACAAGTATATACATACACGTCCACACATGCAAATATACATACGTATACATCTCAACGTATACATGTATATACACACACAGACATATACATATATACACGTGTACATAATGCATACTGTCTGCCTATATTCATTCACATCGCCACCCCGCCACACATGTAATAACAACCCCCTCCCCCCTCAAAGTGTGCGAGGTAGTGCTAAGAAAAGACAACAAAGGCCCCATTCGTTCACACTCAGTCTCTAGCTGTCATGTAATAATGCACCGAAACCACAGCTCCCTTTCCACATCCAGGCCCCACAGAACTTTCCATGGTTTACCCCGGACGCTTCACATGCCCTGGTTCAATCCACTGACAGCACGTCGACCCCGGTATACGACATTGTTCCAATTCACTCTATTCCTTGCACGCCTTTCATCCTCCTGCATGTTCAGGCCCCGATTGCTCAAAATCTTTTACACTCCATCCTTCCTGTGTTGTTCATTGTTTAGGCCTTTCAAGGTATGAAAATTACAATGTTTCTTGGCTTTTTGCATAAAAGACAAAGATTAACCTTTAAATATAATGAAGGGAGCATACACTTCGTTGAAGTCAATGGCAAGACTAATAAAAATGATTCTCTGTTTTATTTCAATGATAATGATATAAAGGACTATCTTTTCACTAACCAACCTTACCTTTCGTTCGTAATACTTTGGGTGATGTTCCAAAATATCAAGGTTTGCCAACATTTTGTCATCTACTTCATACACTTCACCTTGGATGTGCTGAAAAGAAAAATTTCATTAATATCAGCTTGAAGCTGGTGACAGCGTAGCTTAACAATTCAATATCTACGTGCACTCAACAGAAATTTTCTTCATTTTATATGGTCTGGCCAGTGCAGAGTCTTTTAAGAAAACTGGTCTGTACTGTCCATAATCAATCTTTTACAAAACATCACCTATTAATGCTTATATCAGTTGCCACAATGATGGACCTCTAAAAAAAAGAAAAAAAAAAGCATTTCCATGCGTGTGGATTCGAAAGATGGTTAAGAAAATATTTTGACTTATGAGATTGTGTGATATGTTATGAAAAGCAGTATGTATGAGAATGTTGGTGCTACTGGATTCTGCCTGAAAGTTGTAAAGCTATGGATGAAAAGTCATGTTTGGAGATAATGTATCATTGTCAATAGATGAAGAGAAGTATAATCTCTTCAAGGAAATTCTTACTCTAAAGAAGCCCAACATTTCCATGCAGATGGATGCTGCACAGCCTTAAATCTGCGAGATTTCCATAAATGGGGATAAGTAGTTATGCAATCATTTAAAAAGTAATTATGATGATGTTGGATTAGACAAGTTCTGAAAAAAAAAAGCAGCTGCAACACTGGAAAAAGCGAAATACTTAAAAATACTGAAAAAGATTTGGAATTTAAAATATGATTTCTTTTTATAGTACCCCCATCCCTCACTTTATACACATTTGATGTTCTGCAAAAACCTTGCACAAAGAGAACCTGTAAATCCATGACCCACGCTTAATCCAAATACCATCACTCACAGAGGTTTTGGCACACTTACTACTGCAAAGACCCACATAGTAGTGAATTTTGACCATGTACAAAGAGGGACTGGTAGAAGTAGGTTCCTTGCAGTATAATAAAATCACATAAAGTGAGACATGGGTGTACTGTAGTACAAGAAGTAAAATTATAAAGGCAAAATTACATCATGTCCCAGTCATAACCATGTCAAATGAAGGGTAAAATGAAGAGTATTAACTCTCTAACTGAGCAGTTCCACATAAATCACCCTCAATATGTGCACAAAAAAAGTTTCAAAACTGAAAAACCTTTTCTCTCTGAAGCAATGTCCTGTGTATATGAGATTTTTTAAAACATTCCCATGATTAAAAGAGAGTTAGGACCTTCTCTGGTGAGGATGCACTGGCTCTACTATCCTCCATTATCCATCCAAACATGGTAGCAATAACTCACTTGCTTCGGGCTCATCTTTCAATAATCTGAGACCCCCACTGAGATGATGTCATTGGCCTACAGTGAAACCCTATTTCAAATGACTTCATTGCCCTAGAATTTGGATTCTAGCAGAGCTTTTGGAATTCATTGGACTAAGATTTGCATTTAATGGAAAATTTAGTCCAGTAAAGTACCTAATGAACTGAATCTGGAATGTAACAAAATAGTGTATTAGTTCCCAACCTTAATCCAGGATGCTCAACCTCAGGTTGAGATTCTGGTTATCAGACCATGTAACCAGGGATGGAGTAATTGCAATTGTAATTCAATAGAAATGTAATAAATTATAGAAGTATTGTAATCATAATTGTAATTGCAATTGAAAATAAAATTTAAGTAATTGAATGTAATTGTAATTAATTAAGTGATCAAGTAACCGTAATTTAATTTTAATTGTGAAAGGGAAGGAGAGTGGTACTGGTTATCTTGTAAATGCAAAGGAAGGCAAGCGGTACTTTCAAAGTTCTGGCGTTAGTGGTTGTGGTACTGGTCCAAAAAGTGATAGCAGTAGCGGTACTTGCTAACGAAAAAAATAAATTGTCAAGTATTAAGACTGCATTCAAGTACATGCGTAGAGCAAGCTTTTGGTAAGCAATTTACAACACAGACCAAAACTGCATAAAGCCTGTCAGGTCTGGTAACCATACCTACAGGAAAAGAAACATGGTTGAGAAGGTCCAGAGAAGATCCCAAGATTTTTTGTTTTTCATACCTGATCGCCATTTCCTAAATTAGCAAGATAGCATGATGAAACACTTTAAGACACATCCACTCACATACACATATATATATACATGCACACTCACACACATACATAAACATATATATACATACATACATATAGATATACATATACATGAACTTATATATAAACACCATGTACATATTCATACTTGCTCACCTTCATCCATTCGCGATGCCACCCCACCCCACAGGAAACAGCACAAATGCATAAAGAAAGAGAATAAAATATACACATTCTCTGCACCTCCCCACACCCAATCGCCACCCTCTGCATCAGTGAGGTAGTGCCAAGGAACAAACAAAAAAAGGCCACAGCCACTCACACTCTTTCTCGAAACGTAATGTGTAATGCATTGAAACTACAGCTCCCTATCAATATCTAGGCCCCAAAAACTTTTCACTGGTTTACCCTGGGAGTTTCACATGTCTTGGTTCAGTCCATTAATGGCACGTTGACCCTGGTATACTTCATCATTCCAATTCATGTGCACAACTTTCACCCTCCCATATGTTAAGGCCCTGATCAATCAAAATCTTTTACAATCCATCCTTCCATCTCCAATATGATCTACCAGTTCTTGTTCCCTCCACTTCTGTCAAATATACCCTCTTTGTCAACCTTTCCTCACTCATTCTCTCCGTATGTCCATACCATTTCAACACATCCTCTTCTGCTCTCTCACCCTCATTCTTTTCATTTCTACATATTGCTCTAACCTTTTTATTACCTACTCAATCAAACTACCTCAGAGCACATACTGTCCTTGAACATTTCATTTCCAAAACATCCACCTTCCTCTGCACAACCATATCTCTAGCCCATGCCTCGCAGCCATATAAAACTGTTGAAACTACTATTCCTTCAAACATACCCATTTTTGCCATCTGAGAGAACGTTCTCTCTTTCCACATATTTTTTATCGCTTCCAGAACCGTCACCCACTCCCCAACCCCATGACTCACTTCCATGGTTTCATTTGCAGTCAAGTCCACTCCTATATATCTAAAACACTTCACTTCCTCCAATTTTTCTCCAATCAAACTTACATCCCAACTAACTTGTTCCTTAACCCTACTGTTGATTATGTTTGATAATAGAGGGGCATATATAGGGTGTTTTGGTTGGGTTGGTGTGCGAAATGAGAGGTTCAGGGAGAATGGTTTGGTTAAGAGAGAAGAGGTAGTGAAAGCTTTGTGGAAGATGAAATCTGGCAAGGCGGTGGGTTTAGATGGTAATGAAAGAGAATTGATTATGAAAAGGGGGTGATTGTGTTGTTGATTGGTTGGTAAGAATATTCAATTTATGTATGGATCATGATAAAGTGCCTGAGGATTGGCAGAATGCGTGCTTAGTGCCATTGTACAAAGGCAAAGGGGATAAAGGTGTGTGTTCAAACTACAGAGGCATAAGTTTGTTGAGTATTCCTAGGAAATTATATGGGAGGGTACTGATTGAGAGGGTGAAGGCATGTACTGAGCATCAGATTGGGTAAGAGCAATGCAGTTTCAGAAGTGGTAGAGGATGTGTGGATCAGGTGTTTGCTTTGAAGAATGAGTGAGAAATACTTAGAAAAACAGATGGATTTGTATGTATCATTTATGGATTTGAAGAAGGCATATGATAGGGTTGACAGAGATGCTTTGTGGAAGCTTTTAAGAGGATATGGTGTGGGAGGTAAGTTGCTAGAAGCAATGAAAAGATTTTACGAAGGATGTAAGGCATGTGCATGAACTGGAAGAGAGGAAAGTGATTGGTTCCTAGTGAATATCAGTTTGCAGCAAGGGTGCATGATGTCTCCAGGGTTGTTTAATTTGTTTGTGGATGGGGTGATTAAGGAAGTGAATACAAGCAAGAGTTTTGGAGAGAGGGACAAGTTTGCAGTCTGTTGTGGATGAGAGGGCTTGGGATGTGTCAGTTATTGTTCTTTGATGATACAGCACTGGTGGCTGATTTGGGTGAGAAACTGCAGAGGTTGGTGACTGAGTTTGATAATGTGTGTGGAAGGAGAAAGTTGAGAGAAAATGTGAATAAGAGCAAGGTTATTAGGTTCAGTAGGGTGGAGGAAGAAATTGATTAGGAGGTAAGTTTGAATGGAGAAAAACTGGAGTAAGTGAAGTGTTTTAGATATCTGGGAGTGGACTTAGCAGCGGATGGAAGCATGGAAGCAGAAGTGAGTCACAGGGTGGGGGAGGGAGCCAAAGGTTCTCGGAGCGTTGAAGAATGTGTGGAAGGCGAGAATGGTATCTCGGAGGGCAAAAATGGGTATGTTTGAGGGAATAGTGGTTCCAACAATGTTATATGGATGCGAGGCATGGGCAACAGATAGAGTTGTGAAAAGGAGGGTGGATGTGTTGGAAATGAAATATTTGAGGACAAAATGTGGCGTGAGGTGGTTTGGTCGAGTAAGTAATGAAAGGGTAAGAGAGATGTGTGGTAACAGAAAGAGTGTGGCTGAGAGAGCAGAAGAGGGTGTGTTGAAATGGTTTGGACGCATGGAGAGAATGAGAGGAAAGATTGACAAAGAGGATATATGTGTAGGAGGTGCAGGGAAGAAAGAAAAACGAGAGACCAAATTGGAGGTGAAAGGATGGAATGAAAAAGATTTTGAGCGATCGAGGCCTGAACATGCAGGAGGGTGAAAGGCGTGCAAGGAATAGAGTGAATTGGAACGATATGGTATACCGGGGTCGAGGTGCTGTCAATGGATTGATCCAGGGCATTTGATGCGTCTGGGGTAAACCATGGAAAGGTTTGTGGGGCCTGGATGTGGAAGGAACTGAGGTCTCGGTGCATTATAGATGACTAAGTGTGAACGAATATGGACGAGGGTCCACAGGACTGTTGGACTCATCATTATTACCTTCTGTACTATATGAAAAACATACATTTTTTTCTATTTTCAATATGCATGTATTTTTGACTCTTATCACACTGTTCTATGATTTTCATATCACATTCACTATCACAAACACCCTCAAAGGGACCCAGTGGTCCGTTGCTGTTTGAATGCATTTATATAAGTCTGTTATCAACAAATTCAGTACGCAACTCTGGATGCTTTGATGATTATTTGTGAACGTAGCCACTAATGGCCCTTGAGCAACCTGGCATAACCTGTGGAGGTACACTGACCTGGAGACTGACCTTTTCCAGTTTACATTTTATCATTATTATCACTGCAGCAGCTGCAGCAGCAGCAGAAGTGGTCCTCGATCTTCTCTGTATGTTTACCTGCTCTTATACTTTAGAATATAAATACACCAACTCTTAATTTCTGCCTTAAGCCCTAGTGCCCTAAATCCCTTGACCCATATTCAGGTTATCAAACTTGTGGCTCATTATCCTAAACCTCCAATCTTCCTCCTTGACCCATGACTTCTTCTGACCCCCAGTTCCTGTCTCTTAATCCCTTTAGCTCCTGACCTTTTGTTTATTCTGCTGTCCTCGCCTGTGTGGGATGGCCAGTGGACGTCAGGGATCTGGTGGAGGGAGGCAGGGAGGAGAGATCGGGGACTCAGGTACTAATGTAGGTAAAGGCTTCACGTCCCCCTGCCCGCCCACAACCGGTCGCGTCGCAACCACA
>JAUUDZ010054190.1:0-10420 GCA_032361705.1 Panulirus versicolor | reverse complement strand
CACAACGACTTGCAGGCACATCCATTTCAATAACAAGAACCTACAGTCAAGAGTGATACTGATCAATGCAGCGCACTGGAGAATAATTTAAAATTTAAAGACCCTAGGAAGCTTTACCCAAACCACGTGATTTGATTATCTTCATTCGGAGGCGAAAAATTTATCGTAACCTATTCCAAGAAAAATTTTAAAAACAATTTATTTTCAGTTCCTGTTTAGCGTAATCAACATCACGCTATCCACGAACGCCGAGAAAAGTATTTGTTTACCTTGAGCCGAGTCCTCGCTATCCCATCCATGATCTTGATAATATTCACAGCTGTATAACTTTGATGTAAAAATAATTACTAACAAATATTTGGAAAAAAGTTTTTACATACAAATTAATCAATAATTTTTATTTTTACTGCTAAACAATTCAAACCTACTATACAACACGGTAACAATAACTTCTAAAAAGATTGCAAAGGATATACAATTTATTGGACAAGCATTCTTTACACTTCTTGAATAACCTGTGGTCCACCGCCCGGTGGATGTTATTTTTGATCGCCTAAGTTGGCGACAAGTCTATGATGCATCAAGGTAACAATGAAAAAGATATAGGATATAATAGTCCTCCAGGTGTGTGTGATGCCAGTCTAGACTGAGGGCGACATCTGATATCTACATTAGTTGCTAGCTCAGCCGAGAGATGGCGCCACAACCGACCGTCTATCTGTCCTGGTCACGTTTAGTTTCGCCGATTTCAACAAAGAAAAAGGCGGCGGCACATACACAACATGGGCGAAGGAGAATGGAAGAGCTACTGTCTTCAGAGTATAACATCACACAAACATCTAAAGTTCCAACGACTTCCCTATCCCTGGGATGGGGGAGAAAGAATACTTCCCACATATTCCATGCGTGCCGTAGAAGGCGACTAAATGGGAGGCTGAAAATCCTCCACTCCAGTTTTTTAATTTTCCAAAAGGAACAGAGAAGGGGGCCAAGTGAGGATATTCCCTCTAAGGCTCAGTCCTCTAGGTAAGCGTGTCAAAGCACATGAAAGACTCTTAGATGTGAATGTGTTGAAAAGGGTATGTGATGGGAACGATATGAATGAGAAGGTGTTAAGAGATTGGAAAAAAGAAACGTGTGAGGAAATATCAGGACAGACTGGGTGTAGAATGGCAAAAAGAGAGTAAAAGAAGCACTGGGAGAGGAAAAGGAAAGGAAGATATTTAGGAAAACAGTGCTCTGGCATGTGCTAGAGAAGTGTGTGTCAAGGTAAAGGTTGGCAGGTGAGAAAGGGCAACGACAGGTGGGATGACGAATTAACGCAGTTAGTGAAAGAGAAAAAAGAGGTGTATGGCGGTATTCACATGTACAAATGATTGGAAATTGTACGAGAGAAAGCGGCAGGAGGTAAAGAGGAAGGTGCAGGGACGGAAAAAGGGGCAAATGAGAGCTGTGGAGAATGATTATCCGTCATCTTCAGGAAGAAAAATGTGGAGAATGATTATCCGTCATCTTCAGGAAGAAAAATATGTTCTGGAAGGTTAATAGTTAGGAAAACAAGAGAACAAATTGTAATATCAGTGAAAGGGACTAATGGGGAAGTGGCAACAGAGAGGGATGAGGTGAAGAGGAAAGGGTTGAGAATCGTTGAATGTGTTTGACGATAGGGTGGTAGATGCAGGGTGTCCGGATTGGTGAGGTGTGTAAAATGAGGAAGTCATGGGAAAGTGGTTGGTAACCACTACATCATGAAGGTCTATTCACAACAAATGTATTGAACAGCAAGCCAGCTCTGGTAATGAATAGTGAGCGTACGTTTCCCCTCAGCCACCTAGTGACGTGTCACAATTGGAGTCACTGTTTTTCTTTGAAGGTTAGTGTCTATAGTGCTGAGGCTAAGGTGAGCCTATCGATGATGAAATGCGACTGTGTATATTCATTATTACTCATTTCGAAAAAGTTAAGCGTTGTTTTTTTAAAGATGCGTATGAGATGGCCCTAACAATGACTTCCAGGCATATTTTTCAATAACAAGAACCTGCAGTCCAAATTGACACAGATCAATTCAGCAAAGGCCAGTGTGAGGTTAGAGAGGAGAATTTTCAACAGTTTCCCTTAACATTACACTGAAAGCCCTGAAAACCCTGTAATCGTACAAAAATCTACCAAACTCTAAAAACAAAAATCTAGGGAAACCTCATCCTAAACAACCCAACCACGTTGATTCTGAGCCACAAATTATAAAATTTGTCGGGTATCAACGATCTTCGAGAATACCTCCATGGAAAATTTTCAACATAGAAAATAAAACTACTCTATTCGAGGAGAAACTATATTAAACAATCCACATTCACTTTCCCCTCAATGTAATGAACATCACATCAACCATGAGAATGGGAAACGTCTGTTCACTCCGAGCTTAGAGACCCCAGTCAGCCTGTCCATGATTTCTGCCAATATTCATATTTCTATGTAGATAACTATCATTTACAAATATAGTTATAAACTAAAAAAGAAATTAAGCTTTAAATTTTAAGTAAATTTTCTTTTGGTAATAAAAATTAAAAATCTACCATATAGTACCAAAATACTTATCTTTAAAAAGAGCGCAACGGATTTATATTTTATTGGTGTCAATCTTTGTTACACTTCTTGAATAACCTGTGGTCCACCGCCCGGTGGATGTATTTTTGATCGCCACAATGGCGACCAAGTTAAAATGTCTACTTTCGAGCAAGAAAAATCAATAGATTCGAGGCCAGTCTACCCTGAGAGCAATGTGTGATCCGTTTCAGATGCTGGTGGCTTAGCTGATCGATGGTACAAAAACACATCGTATGCCTGTCTGCTCTGGTGGTCTTCTGTCTCGACAGGTTTTAAACAGACAATGGCACCCGCAAGACATGGGTTCACATGGACGGAGATACTGTTCTGTGTCTTCATAAAGAAAAAAGTTACACAAACGTCCGACATTACATGGCTTTCCGAGATTGCAAAAAGCAGTTAACTGTTGCAGTAATACATAAATACTGCGTCGTAAAGCGGCCGTGAAACGTAATTAGCATGCTCATACATTAACAAGTTCTCAAGATCCTTCATGACATAATAACAGCTGAAATTTAAGAAAGACTGGAATAGTAGACATATTTCAAATATCCTTCATGAACTTATTCTCAATAAAAAGGAAAATTTCACCGGGTCTTAAAAAAAATTATATCCAACTTTTTCGCCTACTTAGGGGCTTCTCTGCCAGTTTCAACTGAACTACCTAGCCTTTCCTAACCTACGGTACCCTACCTTGCCCAACTAGGATAAAAACAAACATCTGATTTATAAAACCCACTAAACTTCAAGAGAGAAAAATAAAATGATCCAGCGAGAACCACACTGCTGACAGATGCGCAGGTATGCAGGCTCTATTTTCAACGCAAGGGCAACCAAATACGCTCTGACCTTAAATATGTGTTGAATGACCAGGTTAGATTTGGCATGGGCTCATGTCAATGGTGGTCCGTTGTTGGGGATGTCATTACTGGCAAAGGATGGGTGTGTGTTCTCGGGGTGCCAATTCCAGCAGCAGCTGGGTGAATGACGTGTGTGTGTGCTGGGTAAGATGTCATGAACAGACCACGTTCAAGTAAGTGAGGAAGGTCAGCATTTATAACAACGCTTATCATTTCAGACGGTGAGGCAAGCAGGAGAGAAGGATACATGACACTCGAAAACCCAATCATTTTTTTTTATCAGGTGTGAAATCAAAGTCTGTCACGTGTACAAATGCCACGTATACCGCACAGTCCATCTTAAGATACCTACTTTTCGCTATCTTCACCTGGCTGAATAATCAAATATACTGCAGCATTTGAGAGAGGCAGAATAAGCACTACTACTGAAAAAACCGCCAGCTCCCAGAATGGGTCTGAACTATCTCTGCATTCTAAAACAAGACAGTATGAGGAACTTCTATTTGATGAGAATAAGATCCTTCCGATGATTTTCAATGACATCAATATCATCCAGGAATATCTGCAGTAGTTCCAGCTAAGGTATTAAAGGCTTTCCAGTATTATGAAGTGCACTGTTACCGGGAAGTAAGGACATTTAAAGAATCTTAAGTTACGTAGCATGTCGATTTCGTTTCACTGAAGTGGTGCATCTGCCCCTGAGCGTTACTTCTTGGCCAGCAGGAGAGCCTTTTTCTTCTGAGCTCCACTGTCTCCTGGAACCGATACCCTAGGTATGGTCTCGGATGCCCTCTACTCTAGATGAACATTAGATGTTGGCTAGACTACTTGCTGTACCAGTAACCTCATCAGCAGTGTGATGTTGCAAGGCAAATTGTCAGATATGCATCACTGAATTCAGATGGTTTATTACTCACTGCTCGTCTTTTAAACGGGGCAACAAAACGCATAGTGTCATCATTATATATCGAGTATAACAATTCAGCGGAAACACTTTTCACTATGTCGAACATATTCCAATCGAGCCTTCAACTCTAGCCATTACTCATCAATTCTTTCAACAGTTGTTGGAAAGCTCAGAGTTTGACAAGATTAAACTTTCCTCAGTGGGTCATTACGTAACTTCGTTAGTTATTTTGTACGCCTTCTTGTATGCTGCATAAGGTCTCTGGTCTGAGGACAGAAGGAAACTAAATCTGACATGTTGAGAATTTGAGTCGGTCGCAGCAAGAGCGGACACAAAGCCCGGTAAATATCGCTCCGTGGCGACATTTGGCATCTTGTCTGACGAGACGGATTTCTCCTTGTATTTCGTCAAGCGAAAGACAATCAATTGAAATAATACTAAATTTGTATCAGTTATTGTTTCAGTGAAGAACATATGTTAACCACCAAGGAAATTAGTTCGCACTTTAAAGACTGAAATAGTAGTAAACGAAACGTTATGACAAAATTATCGCTCATTGTTGGGGGGGGGGGGGCTGGGTGGGCGTCGTGGACGTCTTCCAGTTTTGAATATTAGTGATCATTAATCAATCTCCTATGTTCTGCATATGGGATTCTGGGGTTGTCAAAAACAAGGAAAACTTATTACGGCTCGCCTTTGACAATGGATAAACTTAAGAGAGACAAATGTATCTAAAAAATCTTGTGGCGTCGTTGCCAAAACGACTCGGTAAAGTCATAGGTGTTACGAGGTCACACTACATATTAGCTGTGTGCCGAATGTTTCTGTGTTATTGTCCCAATGCTTGGCGTGAGTGTAATAAAATCAAATGATGATAAGCGTAATAATAATAATAATAATAATAATAATAATAATAATAATAATAATAATAATAAAATCATAGTAATAATGATACAATGAATTTCATCAGAAGAAAGTGTATTGGTGGGTGACACGCGCTCAAGGCAGATGAAACAAAGGTTGGCTGGTACGGAGGGAGCTAAATGGGGTACAGACAGAATGATGTTTTCCAGATAAGCTTCAACACTGATTGCAAACAGATGGGCATTTAATAGTTCTCAAGGTCGCGGTGGGTAGGTGGGAGAGGTTGGAAATGAGAATGGATGGGGGAAGTGTCCCCCACAGAAAGTAGTCTAAGTTTTTACGCACTTCATAACGTTGCTTAATAGAAACAATAAAACATTATGTGAACAGCAAAGACTTTACTTAGTAATTTAGGATACTATGAATCAATGTTTTGTTTCATCACAGCTGACCAACTGATGTTACTCGTGGCATATGTGGTTTCTCTCCCAAGTCCCTCCCGCCCACTTCCTTCGTATGAACCCACTCAGCTCAAGTTCGATCACAGCAAATTTGTAAGCTCACTGTAATCTTTTTCTTTCCAGAATAACATAACATTCCGTTAGTGTTTTAGGAAGCATCTAAAATAAGCAGGGCACTCTGTAACTGTGGGGGTCATAAAAGTTTCGGTAATGTGCCACCACACGGCAGCGTCTGCTAGCACACCCACCTCGACTCGCCATAGGAAGTAAGTTATTTAACACTTATTAGTAGCTAGCCAAATGCATTCGTGTCTATAAATCGAATTAAACTTAAAATATGGAGTTATGAATTGCTCTGCAAAGACAAAGAACACCTGGGGGACGCGAGAGGGGGAGATGGTTGCCAGATACCGCATTTCTTGTCAGAAACATTATGCAGAATATGACATCACTACTTTGGGCAAGTGTACGAGCCAAGATGTACGTGGCAACAGCAGCAAAGCAGACATCAACTGTACAGGTGAATACGTAGATGGTACGGGAAGGGGCCGTACTATTCGAGTTTAAGTGTGACAATTAATGTAGTGAATACGAGTCTTTTTTTGTTCAATATATATTTCTGTGATCTTTACAAAGCATACTTAAGCATCCCTACAAGGCAAAATTGCTCGAAATTCAGCTAATTAGCCCGCTAACTAGTTGAAAAATTTGTACACTAGACACTTCAAAACCGCTTGATTTTATAGAAAAATGGCTAAAATAGCAACACTAATGAGAATGGTGATTATATATATATATATATTCAAGAACATTGAATATGAAGTGAATGTGTGAATGCATGTTGGAGATGTTCAAGAAATGTTCCAAGACAAGCAACTACAGACCGATTAGTCTGACATCTTAAGTTAGTAAAATTATGGGATCTCGTGTCACGGCCGCCACACTGCAAAACTTTGACAACCACAACAGTCAGTCAGCATGGAGTCTCTCAGGAAAGTCTGCCTATCAAACCTACTGTCTTTCCATGGAACTGTAACTGTTGACGATGGCTAACCCGTAGATCCTCTACACCAGAATTTTTAAGATCTTTGATAAAGTTCCACTTGTTCGACTGATTTAAGAAAATTAAGGCCCATTGGATGGACCTGTGCTCCACATATGACTGGTTTTAGGAAAAAATTTGAATCAAATATCTTATAATTCCTCTAAGTGTTGCTGAAACGCGTTTGGTCCTAAGGACACAAACTTGTGCCATCCACCTGTAACAAAGACAAGTACAGTCTGTGAAACAACACCATTTTCATAATGATAACCAATCCAATAAACAGTAAGGGTGAAATTATTTCAATCGCCAATTTTTCAACAAATAAACAGAAATAAACCTAATGAAATCAGAACATTTGTAACAACTGGACTGGTCACCTTACTTTTAGGGTGAAGCGATTTGTACATATATACGAAGAACCCACTCCGTTATTTACACAAGGGCTGACCTGTGCCAAAAATGGTAACCCAAGCACATACACCAGACTTCTGCTAGTATTAGCATCAAGTAAATAAACCCATCCCGTGCCATTAACTGCACACTCGAGACTAGACTGTCATTAACATTCCAATGCGGAGCTTAGTCTTGGCGAATCGATATAAACACAGCATAATCTTCCTAATCACAGGTACTGTCATGGGCTTAAGTGACATGGGGCATATCACAGAAGCAAAGAGAGTGCACGGTCAAATATAATTCTTAAACACCTGGTGATGCTAAATATTTCTCGAACGGTGGTTCAACTTGAAGCTGACACCTTAATCACCCACGCAGTCGAAAGGCTAAGCAACAAAACAACCAACCAAACTTGAAAAGAAAACCTGCTCGTATGGAAAAGGATATCAAGTAAAAATGTTACGTAAACTGGACTTACATAGGATGGATCAAAACATGTGCCGTACAGTAACTAAAAGATGAAAAATCTGATGTATTACAGATAAATCAAGACACGTTGACGATTGTAGCAGACTACTGGAGCACATGGTAACCTAGAAAGCCTAGAAACAGAGGCAGAACACATGGTGGATGTCACATAAACCGAACGAACACCGACTCCTTCCTAAGCTTCACCATTATCTATAACTACAGCCTCCACGGCCACTGTCATTACAAAACTCAGTAAAGAACACTTCGGTGTTCACCACTATCACAAAAGGAAAAATTACAATACTTGACATGACATTCATATCAAATACAAGACCAGGAATCCTCGCATGAAACATGTGTGACCCTCTGATCATGAATATGGGGCACAAAAATAAATTTGAAGTAGTAAAACGAGATCGCAAACACTGTTTAGTCATAAGACAAGGATCACGCTAAGCTATTACAAACAAATGTATCTGACGACCACATGCACAAATGCAAAGTCTAACAATACTTACCAAACTCTCACCACTGTACAGAGATTGACGTTACAAACAATCTCATAGCACAAAAGTGCAAGTCAGAGTAACGAACCAAAACTTTGTTACAAGTAGTGAGGAGCCACCCGGTGGCCGGGGCTGTATAGTACCAGTAGCGTCCGCCTGGAAGTCGGGAGGGTTAGTAACGGCTGCAGTCACCCAACACTTTAAGAGGCTGCCATGTGTCACTCCTTTAGATAAGTACCTGTCTTTTCTTTCTGCCTCACCCACACGACAGCTGTTGGCTCTCAGTCCACAAACAAACGATCTCCATCTCATGTAACACATTTGAGAACATTACTCACACGACTCTTTATGCCTCTATATTTTTCTGAGATAAACGTTAAGTACCCGTTACACCAGAGGTCTCAACTTTAATAATGATTTTCCCTCCACATAAATATCATGGAACAGACATCATCTACATATAAAACACAGTAAAACATCAACTGGTACAGAAAAGCCAAGCTAAACACCTTATAGCCTCAAAACACAACAAATTATCAAAATACAAATCCCTCCAAGTTTATACCGAACAAAAATGTCACACCTGCATATCATCCCCTGCTACAGGGTAACTACAAACTGAATATAAATCGAGAACTGAATCAGAAATTTGGGGAAGACTACTTTCCTCCCATCATTTTATTAGTGGAATATTACTTTATTATAAGGAAGTCTGTGTAATCCAAGAATTACAACGTTTCTACAAAGTTCAAAATAATATAATTTTTTAAAAGAAAATTCAGTTTTTTCGAACTTCATAAAATTTATCAAATCCTTACCTTAAAGTTTGGTGATAAACGTACACGAAAAACGTTATTCATTAATATCTTATAATTGACAGGGCTTAACTTTATTCCTTAAATTAAGGTTTCCCGAGTTGGTATTGCTTAATCTTTAAAACCAACTGATATAAAATCAAAGAAAATACCAAGTCATAAATCTCACCCAACCCGGTGTAGCAGCCCAATAACAACTGCTCGCGGAAGGTCATGTCTATAAGTGGGAAACTACAACCTACTCCTACCTGAGCCCTTCCTGCCACCAGGATTCATGGCGTCGATGACTACACTCATCCGTCCATTCGATTCCCATCTTGTTTTCTTCCCGTGAAACATAGACCCGCCTTGTATCATACCTGGCTTTATCACTGTCACTTTGTCCACTGTGTTCAGCCACTTCTCGCCTCCTCTCGTCATCCTTAACGCCAGAAGCCACTTCAAATAATTGTTGTTTGGAGGAGGGACCGCATCTGTCCAGGAACTGTTGTCTGATGGCTGGTCAGTTTTTCCGAGCGTTATTTGGTTAACGTTCGGCTTTGCTTGTCACAACCATTGTAGGTTTCCGCCGTCACTTACTTGCCCAGGACATGGCGCAAACCTCAGACTGTCATAAGTGGGGCGTCGTCAGCAAGCCTCTATAAACTACGATCACTCAACAAGTACACTGGCGTGAATATGTTAAACGTATCTCGTAGGAATTGTTTGAGAAGACGGTTAACTCCCATAGACTTCTCCTGCCTTTAATAGTGACATGTGGAAACCGAGATTTTAGTTGAGTCTTCTAATGACAGATGACGCTTGTAATGATCATGCCGTCTGCAATATTTGCACTTTTCTGTCACGCAAGAATTGGAATTCGTGGATGCGTCACATGTTTAAAGAAATAGAATTCCATAAGTTTCTTTAAAAGAAACTAGGTAGGTAAAGTTGAAATAATTCGGTCGGTAAATTTTGTAACAGTTTCGACTGATATCCCAGTATACAAAATCAAGTACTGAGGAAAATGTAGATGAGAGGTGGGGAGGGAAGTGTAAAACTCCAGGTAATGGTGAAATTACAGTTCAGTTTCGCGCTACGATATATTTTCCCGAGTTGTTTCCCTTACATCCAAACTGACAAGTCATATACCGAGAGGAAAATTCTTTTCTCAGTTGCTTCTAAATGATAATTTTAATTGTTAAGGCTTACGAAGTTCGAACACGATGTTGCCAACAATATGAGCGAGGATCACATGAATGGATTCAGTTTGTTTAATCAGATCACGTTTTTCGAGTAATTGGGCATTAATATAACCATAGATATATATGAAACGATAGGAATACTAACCTAAAGAAAATACATAGAATTATTTTGAAGTGATTGCTGCAGATGAATTAGATTTCTAACTATACGTCGTCTATCTACATCCGATGTCCCTATTTCTTCCAGGAATGACGCCCTGCAGTGGCGTATCTAGGGTAAGGCAGGTACGGCAGGTGCCCTTGGCGC
>JAUUDZ010054178.1:6610-20980 GCA_032361705.1 Panulirus versicolor | reverse complement strand
CTTGGGGGAGGGAGTCCTTTTCGCGACGCTTTGTCTCTTCTGCTGACGATGGTGCACTAGCAGGTGGAATCCGGTAGCACCTATATGTGTATAGACAGATAGATAGATGTATAGATAGATAATTCATAGATAGATGAATAGACAGATAGATAGACAAATAGATGGATAGATAGATAGATAGATGAAATATAATCATATGTGTGACTGAAATTGCTCGTAACTTCAACCTCTCCAAAACATGAAGGTAATACTTTTGTAGTTTGTAGGCCACTGTACGACCAAGGTAGTACTGTACGACCATGGTAGTACTGTACGACCATGGTAGTACTGTACGACCATGGTAGTACTGTACGACCAAGGTAGTACTGTACGACCATGGTAGTACTATATGACTGTTAGTACCGTACAACTATGGTAGTACTGTGTACATTGTCAATGTAGAAATCTCTGCTTTCGTCAGTGTAAAACCATGTCCTTAAGTCAGCCCAAAAACCTCTCCTTTAAGTTAGCGTAAGCTCTTCCTTGTCAGTGTAAAAACTTCTTTAGTACGTGTAAAAAACTTTTTTTTTTAAAATCCTCTCCTTTTTGATGCGTAGAAGCCTCTTCTTTTGTACCTTTAAAAATCTTTCCTTTCGTCACTGTAAAAACTCTTTCTTTGTCAGTGTAAAATACTTTTCCTTTTGCATGTGTAAAAAAGCCTTTTCTTTTGTCTAAAATCCTCTCCTTAGGTCAACTTAGAAGCCTCTCTGGTCAGTGTAAAAACCTCTTCTTGTCAGCGCCAAAACAGTTCTTGTTGTACGTTTAAAAACCTTTCCTTTTGTACGTGTAGAATCTAATCCTTTCGGTAGAGTAGACACCACGTCAGGGACATTTATAATCTCGTATATCATTCCCATGATACATTCACATGAAATGATCGACGGTCCACTTTTATGGACCTTGGATAAGTATATCTCACGTCTACCCAACATAGCTAAGAATGCATTCGAATGCGTCTATATTAATCGTTCAACCTTTTCCCCTGGCCAGGAAAGTGTTTTGAACACCTCCATGAAACCAAAGATCTTCCGAAGACAAAGCCAGGGAAGAGTTCGAACATGTGTGTGTAAACAAAGATCATATGGGCGAGATAAACACATTCCTGTCTCTGGCCTTCGCATCCCATGCACGATAAACCCGGTATATTGCCAGTGGACATTGTTAGCTGGGTACGACTACATATTATGGCCTCCACATGACGTCCTTGTATGATTTATTGTATATGATTCATGTCATACCCTTTAATCTTTGTGCTATTATTGATGAAATGTCGATAAATCGCAAAATAAAATAGGTAATTAGATATATAGTGACCTTACAGTCGCCCCACAAAGGTCACCTTAATGACGAAACCTTGACTTGGTGGCAGGTGACTGCGTGTGACCTCGCCTAACCTAACAATCCCCTGAGATAGGTGTTTGGTGACCCAACCTACGGCTAAACTTGCAGTAGTATTTCTGACAAGCAACACTCGATGTCCGGCGCTACCAGATCAGAAGCTACGTTCTCCCAAATCTGCGAGAGCCAGTTAGGGATAATCGTTTCTTGGACCTACATCAGTGTCTAGCAGTCATTTTCTCGCTCATGGATACCATGAGGTCCAGTGTACTAATACACTGGTTCTCGAATCCTTTCCAGTATTCCAGTATTTCCAGTGACATAGGTATTGCTAAGTAGAGAATAATTCTCTTGCGATTGGCCACCAATGGCTTCGTATTTCCTGACATTCAAAAAGGTAAAATTAGATTCTTTTTTTCTTTTGTTTACTTCTCTTAGAAGACATGAAACTAGTGCTTCCTGAAAGAATAATAAACATTTTGCATTGCACTCCACACAAGTTATGAATCGAGTACTGAGACAGCATTCAGGTAGATATCTTTATATATTCGTTTTCATTCATCATTTAAATCACCAATAAGGGTGGGGTCGTAACTTGACGAGATCCCATAACTATAAAACCTCTTAGGGAAAGCCAGAGGAGTTAGCATTTACGTTCTTATACGCTTCCAAAAACGTTCTTTGGATGATTTTAGATATAATAATGATCTAATGAAAATAAGCAACAAAAATTTCATAAAATTTATAGTCATAATCATACACTGAAATCGAAAGTCCAAGATGTAAATATTTATAGCCATGATCCCTGTTGTTTCATTCACTGACGAAATGTTTACGTGAGGGATTTAATGAGGGGTAATCATTGATGGAAGGTCAAGAAAAGCGAACAAAACATGTTATATGGTAAGTAGTGAAGCACAAGTGATGTAAATGTGAAATTAAGGTAAATTTCTATTTCAGGAACGCCTCAGAAATTACTTATAGAGTTGGAAGAAATTCATATCAGTGGAGGCAGTATAGTTCTAAGAGTGATGGTTTTCTGGCGAGCGTGAATTTGTGCATTATTCTCTTTTCCCTACGAAAAGGAGAGATGGGCTATGATGATTAAGTAATATATATGAAGTCAAGTCGCTGAAATGATAGGATAATTCAACTGTATGTATGGAAACCTCTTCTCTGCATCTTGGGAGGTGAGATTTACCTTAATATTTAGTGTAACAGTCGAAATACTCCGAAGATATTATGGTATTTCTTTTGTCATATTTGTTGCATTTGGTTTGAAGAGTAAGCACACTCCATGAAAACATAGCACTCACAGCGAAGAAACTTCCCAACTACGAAATCCAAACACGACATTTACATTGATCATCTAAAGTGACATTGATATGACAGGAAACTTATTGTTTATGGAAGTTAGGTAAGGTTGTCATAGGATCTGTTTATTTTTTGAAGTGCTTAACCTACTTTTACCCTACATTTTCTCAGATCATCATAACTCTCTTTTTTATTATCTGTTATCATAGGATGAAATTTAGTGTTTGAAATCACATTCGCTGCTTTAATTCACTTCTGAGTATAAGTAATTTCTGTGGTGCCCCTAAACTGGAACCTTTCCAAATTCATATCATCTTTCTACCTTCAGCATCTTTAGATACTAGAAATGTTGCAGAAAATTTTGCTTTAAAGAGCATATGTCTAACGATGAAGTAGTCCAGATATTACCCGTTATTCTTCATAGTCTCGTTCCTTTTATAAGGAGAACTACCTTGATATATCACAACATATCATATTAGGTAATCTCTTCAGATCTAACTAACTATGTGCACTATATTTCACTGATAAGAAACTTTGTGTGGGAGCCCAGGACATTTTGCAGAAAGGTTCCAAAGTTTATTATAGCTCCTTTGTAGAAAGTGAGATGCATTAACAGAGACCTTTATCATCACATTAGTTTTAGTTATGAAGAAACCCCTTCAATAAACCTGTGTAGGTACTGGGACCCCATGCTTAATTTGTCCATAAAATGGGGATTCTGCTGAAGATATGGGGACCAACATACTTAAATTTACTAAATATCTATAGATTCCTTTAAAGACAGGAGGATCCTTCTCAGGCTGATGATTTATATTGCATCAAAAGAAATGCAAAACAATTGTGTGACTTTATAAACCAAGTCATTGAAACAGAGGGAAAATCTTTATATATTTCACACTTTCCTCTCCGTTTCCTCTTATTTGCGAGGTAGCAGCAGTAACAGATGAAGAAAAGGGCTCATTCGTTCACATCCATTTTCTAGCTATCATGTAATGCACCAGTTCCTGGTGCTACCACACTAAGAGAAGAGGTTATGCTAAAATCTATTAATTTATAGTTATGCAGGGATCATGTATTTTTCTTATATATAAGGAAATATTGATGCATAATCAAGATGTAATTTTGGTATTTTATCTTGTCACAGCATGGTGTCAGATTTCTTCTACCCTAATGTTGGGGGTGTTGAGGAACATATCTTTCAACTATCTCAGTGCCTGCTGCATCGCGGTCACAAAGTCATTGTTCTCACACATGTTTATGGTGACAGAAGAGGAATACGTCACATGACCAATGGGCTCAAGGTAAATCTCTTAAATTTTATTCTTTTGGAGAATGGTCAAAATTGCCATAGGTCCTGCTACTAGAAGTTTAGTGGACCACATCCTCCTTGACTTTAGAAGGCTCACTTCTAGATTGCTATCATACAGCTCTTTGAAAAGCATTCCATACAATCAAACAGTTAGTCATCCCTGGACTTGACAGTTAAGGTAAACAGAGCACTTCACACTCTCAGGGCTCATGCCTGATAACTTTAGACATAACATTCTTGTTCCAAAATCTTCCTGAGAGGTTTACGTACAATTTCTCTTAAGTAAACTGTAATGAATGATGGATATTTCTGAATGAAATTTGAAAAAAAAAAAGGATGTCATTGCATGTGTTATATGTAAAAATCTATGATTACATCATTTGATTAAAACATAGTTATTCACTTCTTTTGTCTATGAATGTCAATAGAATTAGAGTGATATAAAGATGTGATGGCAAAGTACAGATAAATGATACCATCCAGGTCTTGTGGTCTGGTTTGGTCACTCATCTGTAGCACCAAACATTTTTATTATTTTGTCAAAAGAATACTGACATTGAAATAAAATGCACCATTATATAGATTTTTTTTAGATTTATTGCTTATTTTTCTTATTTTCTTGATAATGTAAGCATTTTTCACAGCATAACACTGAGGTAGCAGTGCTAAAAATGCTTTCAAAATAGATGTAAAACACAACTGCATTGCATAGCTATACATACACCCCCGCAGATGCCCAGGCTGCAATTTTTTCATCATTCTTGAATTTTCACAAAGATATTAGATTTTTATCTAAGCACTCTATGAAAGTACTTGCTTTATAAATCCTATGCTCAGATTTGAAGTGGCAGTGGACTTTGCACATCCCTCTTACTTCTTTCTTTGAGAGCATTCCAAACTTCAGTTTCTAATGATTAGTCTATATAGATTATTTTGGCTTATGGTCAGACTTACAGATACAATTCTTCTATGGTAAAATGTGATAGGACGTTGATGCTATTCTGACACAACTAGTTGTGGGGGATATTCTGTCCAATAGAAGCCTTTGTATAATGGTAAAAAGAATGAAGTAATTTACCTTTGAGATTGCTAGATTTTCAGTAACTCTTAAGCAGATCTTTGGCATTTCTACTATGTGTATAACACTAGATATTCAAAAAACTACTTTTAGGTTTGTTAGATATAAGAAAACAACGTACTGGACATAGTTGACTAGAAAGGGCAAATAATTATTCTTGCATAGTGAGTTTGGAGGCTTACACTTTTACATTTATTTCAGGTGTACTACCTCCCAATTCAGACGTTTTATAACCAGTCCGTGCTTCCCACCTTCATCACATCCATTCCCCTTCTGCGTTACATTTTTCTACGAGAGAGAGTCTCCATAGTGCATGGTCACTCGGCATTTTCTACCATGGCACATGAGGCCATGAACCTTGCAAGGGCCATGGGACTTAAGGTGCAGTGCATTCAGTGTTTCCTATACTTCAATTAACTTTGTTTATTTCATATTCAAAGTGGTATTTTCCATATGATGTACATGTTGAAAAGATTTTTGAGTAATAATTCATAGGAACACATTAAGGTAGTGTTTTTTTTACTTTTTGACTAATGTTGGTATTTCTACAGATTTTTATTTTTCATTTGGATGATTAGACCATTAACTTGTTCAGCATTTGTGGTATTACATGAAAAGCAAGATTTCATCTGTTTAGTCTTTGTGAGTTATCTTTTGGTCCCTCTATCTGGTCTCAGCAGGGCTTAAAGTACATATACTTGACAGTCCTTTCTAGTTAAGACAGCTTGGACATGATTTAGAATGATTGACCTAAAATTGATTCACTCCTTTTCCAAACTTGTACTTCATCCATTCATGTTCCCTAAAAGGAAAAGTTGGAATTAAAACAAGGACATATACTGTCCAATTGGTGTTTACGTAAGCTGCAGCCTAGATAATGATTACTAGCTTTATTGGATCTACCTACAGGCAAGCTGAGTAAAAGGATGAAGAGATCCCTCAATACTGAAGTTGAAATAGGATACAGTAATGTTGCTAAATGCATGAGTAATGCCACAATCATCCATATCACTTTTTGAAGCTTAAGTATTCGTGCACATAGAACATATAGAACAAACAAGTAACAGATGATTTATATCTCTGTAAAGAGGTTTTTGTTGAAGGAACTGAGACTTTTTATTCAGTCATATTTTGTACATCATAATTTCTTTCTTTCGTACGTACTTGTTAACTATTTCCCAACATAGTGAGGTAACACCAGGAACAGACCACTATGCTTTAGAGGAAAAGTCCTCTCATGACTCCTTTTTCTTTTCCTTCTTTTGAAAACTAAGAATACAGGAGGAGAGGAATTCCATCCCACCCTGATCCCACCCTTCTTAATTGCCTTCTGCAACATGTAGGAGATATGTGGATAGTGTTATTTCTTCCCATCACCAGGGATAATGATGATTTACCATGTTACAACATGCAGTGTCTGCAAAGAAATCTGATCTGTCTCCTCCGTGCATTTTCAAAGGCAATGTCACACTTACAGTTTAGTATTTTGTCATCTCTCCTTTGGTCTTGATTACTGAAGATGTCTAGGCATGGGCTTGATAAGGTTCCTGATGTATTCAAGGTCAGTGTTTTGGGTCCAGAGTGTCTTGACCTCCTGAAGGTGACAAGGAATTAAATAGGTGTTGTAGGAAGCAACCACCTGATTGTGTATTCTGAGTGCCCACTGTGCCTAGAATTTCATGTGTACCTACATTTTCCTGCTTTCAGGCAAGAATTTAGGCTTTCTCCACCTTAGTAAGGTAAGAGCCAACAGTCTGGAAGCACAGTTGGAAGAAATACAGCGCCCATAAGCAAAAGTCCCAAAATGAAGTGGCAGTCAGGAAGTGGAAAGAAAGAACATCCTTCCCTCAAGTTAGCCTGAGGCACACTGAGGGAGATTGTTGGTGCTGACACCATTAGAAACACTAATCTCAGTGACCATATGTATGATGATTTCACCCTGAGAGCATCATATGCTTGTACTCAAGATAAACCTTACCCATGTGTCACCTTTGAAAATATATATGGGGTGGACAGTGTTTTTTTGCAGACACTTTTTGTGGTTAGTTTTCTATGTTCCCTCTCCCCTAGGGATAATGGCAGTTTGCTGCTGGATATGATTGTCCTATTATATCTTGGCACTTATAACATTTAAGAGCCGCTTATATCAATGTTCATTCATTGCATATGTGAAAAATATGTAATTTCCTTCATCATTTTGTTCAGAGTTTCTGTATTGATGTCATCGATTTCTTCAGTATCATGATGATTTTTTGTAAAACGTTTCATTTACTATAACCCTTAATCTGCTCCAATCATCTTTTGATGACCCATATAGAACTACTCCCATCATCACATGACATTTTAAAGCTTCCTGCCTGAGTTTGAAATCAGAGCAGAATAATTAAGTGCTGTGATTATTTCAGAGTGTGTTTACTGATCACTCATTGTTTGGCTTTGCTGACATGTCTGCCATCGTGACAAACAACTTTTTAGCACTTTCCTTAGCTGATGTCAACCACTGCATTTGTGTTTCCTATGTTGGGTAAGTGTTTGCAGTTTTTTCTTTTAAGTCTTTGTTTGAGATAGGTAAATTAAATCAAGTAATGAAATTGTTTCAACTTAAGGAGAGGATGGGCAAAGAAATATTGACTAAGAGGTGGTTATGTATTCGAAGTTGGAGGGAGAAAGGGGGAAGGGGATACTGAAAAGGATATGGAAGGATAGAGTAAAGGAAGCTCTTAGGTATCAGGGCCTGAACATTCAGAAGGATGAGAAACATGCATGGGATTAGGTTTTTTCTTTTCATACATATTCTCCTTTTCCCATTTCAGCGAGGTAGCATTAAGAACAGAGGACTGAGCCTAGAGGGAAAATCCTCACATGGCCTCTTTCTCATTTCCTTCTTGTAGAAAAGTAAAGAACTGAAGGGAGGGATTTCCAGCCCCCCGCTCCCTCCTATTCTAGTTGCCTTCTATGACGTGCAGGGAATACGTGGGAAGTTTTCTTTCTCCCCTATCCCCAGGGAGGTGTAATGTGCTGTCACTGGGCTGAAGCATAACTTGAAGTTACTCATAATAAACCTTGGAATGGTCTCTGTTGCTTAGCTGCATGTTGGACATGACAACTACTGAATAGGTTTGTGTACATGAAGATAATGTTGGTTTGCTCATAATGCTTATTTGCTAAGATGGGAAAAGCATGTAGGCATAAGAAGATTTTGATAACGTAATATTTTTTAGGAACTTACCCTTAGTTAATTTTTCTCCTACTGAAATGCATCTTATCATATATTGTTCAGGTTCTGCATAGTCCTTGATTTAACAGTAAAACATGAAGTTGGGATGGACCTTAAAAAACATGATTATCATTTTTTGTGAATCCTCCTCCTTTGCAGTTCCATCTTCAATGTTAGAGTTAAGCACTGATCGGTATGTGTTTATAATCTGTTTTCACAAGAAGAGTTTTAGTCTTTGCAGTGCTTTCTGCTATGAGAACTATAAGAACTGTAATCTTCAGTTGTTCAGGGTTATCTCTGATTTCTGAAAGTTTTGATAGTTGGAAGGGCCTGCATTTTTCATTAGCAGTGATTTCTTGTACAGTGAATAAACCATCTACCTTTTTCTTCAGTCTGCACTCTGAATAATGCATCCTTTTGTTACCATCTTAGAGCATGATTCCTTTGATGATCTTGTATATTGTCATGCTCTCATTTTGGTAATTTTTTGTTGTCCAAACTTATTGTTGGCTATTTAAAGTAAAGCATCTTGAGTTTTCAAATGCCATAGCATATATGCTTGAAGTTTCTGAGAATTGGATCACTTCATAGTTCAGATAATGAACTACTTGTGTCTTTTCATCAGAAAGTAGGATGAATTTCCCCTGCTGCTTTTGTTTTCTTATGACTCTTATAGTATCATCATCCCCAGCTGACACCTCACATGTACTGTGGATATGCATTGTTCCCTGTCTCCAGACTTATGATATCCTCAAGTGTACTCAGATCTCCTTTCTATCTTTCAACTGTCTTCAGTCACTTTTTGTCAACATAATCTTGAGAATACATTTGTCTAATTTTGCTGGTCAAACAAATGCAGTTTTTCTCTTTGATCAGAATTCTCACACAATATGTCAGACAGTGTTTCACACCTAATAAATTGGCATCTTTATCATAAAACTTGTTATTAAGTTTTTGTTTCCTTATATGGACAGGTTTATAGATCTGTCATATAACCTGTGTTTTTACTCTGAACTATGTATTGAGATTACAGAACAACCTGTGTCCCTGGTGCATTATTTTTTGATCTTTGTGACTGCCCTGCAGAAGAGTCCCTTGGGTTAGATCTGTAATTCAGTGAATTTAATACCTCCTAAGCGTATCATAATCAACTGAAATGCTTATTTTAAACATCATTTATCTAACAGTAATACTGGAACTGAATCCATGTCACATGATAGTTGTTCTGGGTATCTGCAGTTAAAGAATCACCCCATCCCACAATAAAAATATATGATAAAGCAGTTTAACTGTCATCAGAAAAGCATAACATTATCACTGAGGTCAAAGTTGGCACATATGATAACATATACCAGGAGATAGATATATAAAGAGAAATCTACAAAAGTAGTGAAAAACTGCACATTTCTGCACATTACACACTTATGATTTATGTATTGGGGGAGTAGAATTTGAAGAAATATATTACCAAGTTTCTTTTGAACCATTGCATAAAGTAATGGGTGAAGAGATTGAATATTTCTGAAGGAAGTCATATAACATCAATATCTATTAATAAGGCTAATGTAAATACTGTCAGTATTATTTAAAAAGAATTTTACCCACAGAAAGGAAAATACTGTTCTGAGAGCCAACGTGGATCAAGAGAAAGTGTCCGTCATACCCAATGCACTGGATTCTCATGTTTTTAAGCCTGATCCAGCGCAGAGACCACTAAACAAAAGTAAGAGATTTGTTTGTCAACCTCAAAAGAGGTGTAACTTCAATGCAATGCAGGACTCCTTACCTATAAGTAAACTATAGTTCATTTGAAATGGACTTACATGAAAAACTTGAAGTTTTGTGATGGGTCATAGATTTTGTATCCTTACAAATCAGACTTGTCTTACATCTAGGATGACATTGTGTGCATGAAACAGTTTTTTTGATAACACATGTTCATAAAAACTGAAAGAATCTAATTTTTGACATAGGACATAAGACAAATGAAATTAGCAAAGCTTGGAGGTATCTGGAATGACTGAATGATTTGTTATATACGTGGGTAAACATGAAATGATGTATTTGATTCACTGAAGGCCTAGTTAATCTTTTGCCTAAGTAGTAAAATGTTTTTGTTTTACTTCAGTGTTAATTCAATGCTTATTAATACATGTTTGGTAAATTTTATTTTTACAGTGTATGTCCATAGATACAGAATTCATATTAAGAAAAGTATTTTCCTTTTTGCAGTCAATGTTGTTGTGATGAGTCGTCTACAGTACAGAAAAGGAGTAGATCTGCAGCCTGCAATAATAAGACACATCTGTGAACGTTACCCGCAGGTCAGTTGATTCTTTGTTGTAACCTACAGTATTCATATAATGCCACCACATGTCTTCAGGACTCTCAAAGACTTTGGAAACAAGATATTTTGATTTTTTTTCTGTACTAATAATGGAAAGTTGAGGATTAAGCAGCAAAGCCAATTTCTAGTCCACATATTATGTACTGTTACTCAGTAGTCAAATGCTCAGTACATGCAACCCCTCCCCCATGCACCTTACAAGGAACACTAAACAAAATTATGTCACTTTAGTTCAAAGTTGTACTTTTGTTCATCATGCATTTATATATAGGCAGTCTACATGCAATCTTTCAGTCCCTAGGGGTCTCACCTTGGGCCATGCAAACTGAAAAGATTGACTTACCAGTCGGCAGTACTGTCACCTCTTTTACTTGAGAAACTTCACCTGCAATCCCATTTACTGCAAACACTTTGCCACTCTTCATCATATGCAAGACTTTCACTCACTACTTGCTTTCTTTTCACCAAATCATTCACCAAATCATTCTCAAAGACACATCAGTCAGCCTATCTTTTAACACATTTAACATCTCTTCAGAATCTTCACTCCATATCTTTCTCACCTCTTATTTGTATTTTGTGTAATTTGATAATTTAAGTTGCTGGTAGTCTATATTCAGAGCAATATCTTAATAGAAATAGTGTGTTGTATATACCATTAGAGATACTGGGTATCTTCAGCAGCACAACTTTCCTTTGCATCTCGCTAATCAGATCACCCGCACCTGATATTATCATTTCTTTGATTGTTATATTCAGTTGCTGAAATTTTGATATACATCTTATAGTTCAGTAGAACAAGTCACTTTAAGAAGTGATTCTAAGGAGCACTAATAGCTTACTTCTGTCAAAAAGTATGAGAAGTAGAAATCATTGTCTATGGTTCACAAGCACTGCCATGTAGTTTTCTTGCTTGTTTTTTATCGATTAGAACATTTATACCTTTTTTTGAATTTGGTACGTATAATTGAACTGATGCTATACTCTGATTAGGTGAATTTCATAATTGGAGGTGATGGACCAAAGCGCAGCATTCTAGAGGAAGTTCGAGATGAAGTGGGGAATGAGCGTTTGAAGCTTCTTGGAGCTGTACCTCATGCTGACGTTCATGGTGTACTGGTTCAGGGACACATATTTTTGAATACATCACTTACTGAAGCATTCTGCATAGCAATCTGTGAAGCTGTGTGCTCTGGGTTAGTAATGATTTTGTGATACTGAATAATGATTGATTTCTCTTTCTTTGGTAGATAGCCACTCAGTCAAAGTGTTGCCTAACAAGTCCATTTAGAGCTACCAGGACTTTACAGCTATGGAATATATTTTTAAAAGTACATACAGGTGAGCCAGTCTTTGTGCTGTGCACCAAAACTTTCTACTCATTTACTTGCATATGCACAACCCAAATCCCTGATTGTTTTCCTTCTAACTGAACAGGCCTCAATGAGTCCATTACCACAAAAATATAGATGAAGATGGTCTGATTATGACAATGGAAGGTAATTGGAGGAACTTTTTGTTTATTCATTACATGCTCAACGTATAAACAATTTTATAGTCTTAGTGAAAACAGCTGATCATGTTGTCCCCATTATTTCTAATGCACTTGTTTGAAACCAGTCAAATGCATTCGTAACAGGTTTCATTTATGTTCTGTTGCAATTCAGCTTGTTACCATGTTGGATGTAGTAGTAGGTTAGGCTGACTTGGCTTTATTACCATCAACATACTGTTGATAGCTTTAATGATGAACTCAGTTAGGGTATAAGTAATACTTCTTTACAGCTGTTACTGTCTCTATACATGGTTGCTTATTTTTTACAAACTAAACATAAAAGTCATTTACCTTCCACCCAAATGTGATGTGTTTTAGAGAATTAGTGGCAGTATTTAAATTCTTTCTTTCATATGTCTAACGTTATCACCGAAATTTTTTCAGAAGATGCTTCACTTGTGCAATATGCCAATGAGTAGTCTTTTGTGAAAGAGGCATTGTGGTTCAGAGAGGACAGAATGGAAACTTTAGAGAATGTTGCGAATATAGATTTATTGGTCAGGATGTAAGGTAGAATTATGCTGACATTGCTGATAAGGAAAATTTTTAGTGCTGCATGAAAGTTTGGTGATTATTTGTATTATATAGGTAAATACTAACAGGTAAAGCGGGAAAAGCATTGATGGCTAATGTGAATGAATCTCCAAGGGCTTGGAATATTTTACACGTGGATGCTGAAGGAACTGTTTTTGTATCAGTACATGTATTATGTATCTGAAAGAGGAGTATTGGGTAGTAGTATAAATCACACTTAACAAACTATGAAAGTGAATCATTATGAAGTACACTCGTAATTCTGAAGACTGTCCACATTATCAAACTAGACATGTGTTAAGAAGGCATGTAAAGTCTTTAAGAATCTGATCTTCTGTATGTAAATGGTATTAGAGTTAAAAGGTAAATGATGTGTGATACTTTAATTATGTCAGAAATTCCTCATGTGTAACTATAGTTCATTCAGAAGTGATACATTTTATGAGATTTTAAAGTCATGGAGAATGGTTGTACAGAAATACCTTGAATAGCACTCGAGATGTGTTCTTTATCACTGAGCACAAATCAGAGTGAGAGCTAAACAAGGCCTTTATAACAATTACTATTAATTACCTGTAATTAATGTGCAAGGGCTTCATTGGAATATTGGTAATATCACAATTGATGATTATACACATAGTGATTGCTTTAAATACATTGATCAAAGATAACAGTTGCTTTTAGTGATGATAGCATCAAAATACTTTCATAAGTTATGGTACTCACAGGTGCATTTGGTTAGAACAGCATGAGATAATCACCATCTATACATGTTATAACCTCCAGTTATATGTACACCTTATAACCTCCACATCCAAATTTGCTTTTTCCTTGTATTTTTGCCCACATTAAACCACTAACACCTTCAGATCTTTTTTCAAACATTATAGGTCTCTTGTGCATACTAAAGTAGGCTAAAGTACAAGAAACAAATCCACCATGCCTTGGTAAATGCTCAAAATTAGTGGCCTAAGACACTAATTGGTTGAATGCTGATCAACAAATGCTTTTCCCAATGACTTAGTGCACAGATCACCAGAAAGAAGAGACTGATATTTGTTATCCACCGTCTGTATGTCTTATAACTTGCATTATCATATCCAGACTGATGCTTTTCCATGGATGTTTGCCCTCATTACCAACAAATGCAGGTTTTTTTAGACAGTATGGGTCAATTATGCCCTTCATGGTGCTGAAAGTACAAACATCACCCATTATACTATAACCTTCGTTTTCACATCCAAATGCTTGACCACATCACCAACACTAACACTTGCAGGCCTTTTTCTAGAATTCTTGGGTGAAAATCATATGCCCAACTTGGTAAAAATACAACAGAGAAACCCACCACAATACTGTAAACATAAATAAGAGGAAGCTCATCTTGCCTTATAACTTGTTTTTTTCAAATCCAAATTTTGCTTTTCCTTACCAACACTATGTTTCCAAACACAGTGGGTCTCTGTTGCACACATAAAAGTAGACCAGAAATAAAAATAAATCTACCCTGCTATGATAAACATGGCTGTCAGGAAAATGCTCAAGACTGGTGGCTCATGACTCTTATGTGTGTTGAATGTTGTTGCATGGGAGTTTTGAACCACTTGACTGATTTTCCTTTCTTTATTTTCATGAGAGA
>JAUUDZ010054167.1:0-10420 GCA_032361705.1 Panulirus versicolor | reverse complement strand
CCTTTGTACGGTGGCACTATACATGCATTCCACCAATCCTCAGGCATTTCACCATGATCCATACATACAATGAATATCCTTACCAACAAACCAACAACCCCTTCTTTAAAAAATTCTACTGCAATACCATCCATACAAAAAACACAACTTGGAAACATATGTTCAGTACAACTAACCAGTCTCATTTGGCGGGACCCTGAATAAGCTTTCCTCCTGAATCAACTTTCGATGCAGCTTATTCACTTCTCCAGCATGGTATATTTTCCGCTCCTCTGATGTCTCGCATACAAGTGGGTTGATTATTGCCGAGCCTTGGTTGAGGTGATCTCGTGCCACCAAGACAAACACTGCTTGTGTAACCTGTAAGAAAGGTTCTTTCATGTTAAAAGAACCATCTTAGTATGAGAAGCAATGAGGAGAAAAAAATCAAATGATCCCTTCTTTTTCACTTATTAAATCTAACTGACTAATTACTAGTTTCATGGTAAATGTATCATTTTCAGGAAACTAATTTCATATAAACATGACTTCCTTCATATACCTATCAGATGTCATCCCAAAACAGATTTAGGTAGCAGTACCATACCATTATCAATTTAAACATGACTTCCTTAATATATCTATCAGATAACATCCTAAAAAGGCTTAAGAAGCAGTACCAAACCACTATCAATTTAAGTACTATGCAGCCCTTTCACTCATATTATATCAACAACCCTCTTCTAATCAAAATAAGGTAGATCAAGTGCACAAGGCTTCCAATATTTTGTATGCACATGTGCATGCATATACTGTTTTCCATTCTTGTTTGCCTTTTCCCACCTTAGCATGGTTGCATCAGCAACAGTTGTAAATAACAGCTTCATTTGCTCACATCCACTCACTGGCTGTCACATTTAATGTGCTTTAGTTAAGAGTCCAACATCCACAGCCATGTCTCACATGCTATTCTAAGGTTTCCCCCGGCCAATTCAGATGCACAAGTTCCAGCCAATTCATATTAGCAATGCATAACTCTCAACGTTTTTGCTGCTCAGGCCACAATATCTCAAATCCTCTAACACTCCATCTTTCCATCTCCTTCTTCTTGGTCTCCCTTTCATCTCAGCTCCCTCTAGCTAAAAAAAGATCCTCTTAATCTTTCTTCACTCATCCTCTCTATATGTTTGGACCATTTAAGCACATCCAAGTCAGCTCTCTTAATCCCACTTCACTTACTACCTGAGCAAATGCATGATAATGAGAATGGGAAAGAGTGAAGCATGAAATGAGCTTCAGGATTCTACGTGTGAGAAGAACATGGAATTTGACATCATCTCTAGCCTGTCGCAAGAGTACCACATTAGGAAGATAATCAAGGAGACACTCTGTCATCAGCCAGTGTCAGTACAGCTTTCAAGCATATGGCTAAGGAAACATTTAGCAAGCTGTCTATATCCTACATAAAATCAAAACAAGAATATGCTTCTCAAGTTTGAACACCACATCTAAGGACACAGCCACAATAGAGAATAGCCAGAGGCAGACAAAAAAGATGGTACCAGAATTAAGATAGATGTCACAGAGAAAGGATAGAGGCTCTTAAGTTTACCCACCTTTAATGAAAGATGGGTAAGGGGTGACCTACGCACAATCTTGTTCTAAAACAAATTCATGACATGGACAGTGAGCACTTCTTTAAGAGATACTGGGGTAGAGCAACAGGAGGACATAACATGAAAGTAAGCAAGAAATTTGTTAAAGAATATGCAAAGAAATACTCTTACAGTATAAAAGTGATGGATGAAAGGAATAAGATAAATGAAGACATGGTTAATGCAGACAGCATATATAAATCTATGAAGTTGTAGGACAGTACAGAACATTCAAGAGTTGGGGCCCCACAAGTAAAAGAAACTCAAACCCTATATAGTACATACAGGTAACTGGCAATTACTTAAAAACATAAACCCAAAATAGACTTAATATTTGGGTGATGAAATTCAACCCAAGCAAATGTAAAGCAATGGGGATGGGACAAGGTGAAAGGCCTCAATAATATCATCTTACAGGAAATAAGCTTCAGGGTTCAGTATGTGTGAACTTGGAAAATAACATCATCCCTAACCTGTCTTACAGTCCCACATTAAGGAGACTCCAACAGAAAAAGTTGGGAAATACAAAAGGCAATACATTTCTCATTACAGGGATGTCTGAACTTTCTCGAAAGCTTCCCATTAGTTTGCCTTGTTCTGACTGTCAAGGTTGTGAAGCCCATACTGTGTTCAGATACAAGCTGTCAGTTCATTTATCCTCCTGAACAGGAAAGAGTCATTCCTTTCTGTCTTTTGTCCTTTTCATCATTTGTCAACATGTTTGTCTCTTTTATTAAACTTCTGATAGAAATGGTGATATTTTTGAAAATCATAATAACTATGAATGGAGAGGTTGCATATACTGAAAGTCCCATTATATAAAATAATACCACAAAACAGAACAATCATTCTATGCACTAAAAAACTAGGTAAATTTCTAGAATCTCAGCAAAAGCCACATCCCATCAGAGTCAACTGTTAAAGAACTCAAATCTTCTATGGATCTGGATACTATCCAGAAAATACATTTTCATAATGGCATACACTAATACTTAAAAACCAGTTTCAGATGTCCTAGCCACTTAACATCAAGCATAAGACCTAGCAAATACATTTCTGCAATAATCTCAGCATATGTGGATGACAGAAATCCCAATATGTAGAAGATTCTCTATCTTGGAAAGGAAGAAAAAATAATTAGCGAGGTATGATGTTAATGGCTGACTGCTGATTAACTAGTTCAAAGATAATTAAAAAAAATTATATCCATTTCCATACCTGTTTCCATAAACCATCAACATACTGCTCCACTGTAATGACAGTTTCCATAGATGAGCGGCCAGCCCATGAAACATGCCCAGAAAGCTTGATGTCCTGATCTGCTTGTAAAGCAACCCCTTGATCAAAATCAGTCCGGTCCATAAGGGCTGTAACAATAACGTAGGGGCTGGGCATATCCTCTTTCTGACGAGGGTTCTGAACATGTTTATAGCAAAGCCACACTGTAAAAAAAGACACATGGTTACAAATCAAAAGTGGAACACCTAGAAGAGGCATCCACGAGAATTTAAAATACACATATAAATTCCTTCACTGATGTCTTCTTTCATACAGACAATCATTACAGAATTTTCTATCGCTAATTTTTTTTTCTGGTGACTTCCATTTCACTTAATATATTCTCCTCATACTATCCTTTATTCATCTCCACTGCAGTCTAACTCTTCTTGTACCTGAAACTCTACTACATCTTCTACAACAACTCATCTACCATATTTTCATTATCACTATACCTGAAAAGACTCATATATTCAACACACAAATACCATTTGCAGAAGTTATCATCGAAGTTATGATTTTACAAATAACTATATCTAAAATTACACTATCATGCTACCATAAATATGATTCCACATAAGGACAAAACAAATAGATGTCATAACCCTCATAACTGTGAACTTTAGTTGATAAAGAAATCAACTTTTTAAAAATCAGATGAAGGTCCATTCCATCTGCTTTCATCCACTCTCTGAAAACTGGTGATTATTCCAACACATTTCTGTACACATAAAACATATATATATACAATCTAGCTTTTCCATTCATCCACTACTCCAGTAACACAAACATCTTTCTGAACTTTTTTTTACTCCTCTCTTAATTCATTTCAAACACAAAGTTTTAGAAGAATGAAACTAAAATTAGTCCATTCATAAAACAATTGCCTTTGAACCTTTACTTTTCATCAGAAAAAATCTCAAGTTGGCAAGGCATACAATTCATTTTATGTATGTGCTCCAGACAACAACTAGATAAGCCATGAAAGCTTCGTCACTTCCTTAGTTCATGCAATGAGCACCTTATATATGCCTTACATTTCTGACCCAAGAGTCACTTCTATAGGGCTCCCACTGTGCTCATGAAGTTGGTTACATCCACAGGCAAGACTACAGGTCATAAAGTGTGATGATGTTGTGTGCAACCATCTAAGGAAAGTACAGGGCAACTGAGAAGTAGGTGTTCGTTGTCTTAGTGTGAAAAACTGCACCCAGTGCAAGAGGTGTCTTGTGATAGGGTGAAATTTTTTTTGCAATGGTGAAAAATGAGGTGGTGTCCAGATCAAATGCAGAAAAGAATAACTTGTACATGCCTGGGGAATGTGGTTTCAGATGGTCATTTGTCTGGTGAGGTGTTTAGCTCCTTCAGACTTATTTACATGAATTGGGCAACTTCTCAAGACATAAATTAATGCATCAAGTTTCATGCCTCAAATTTGAATGCCACCCACTAAGCCTTGGTGGTTACCAAGCTGAAAGTGAATGACAATTACCTCACAGTCAGTCATCTTCAAGCCATACTAATGATATTTCTAGGAAGGAAACCGAGAAACTTTTGAAAAGATTATCTGTCACACTATGGACAATGACTTTTGCAGCATTGGAAGTTGTCCAAGATAAAGCAAGAGGAAGGTTCTAGCAAAAATGGAGGCAGTGGTGAAAGAGCACACCTGACCCTGACAACACTTGCAACTGACTGATACAGCTGGTAACATGAGACTTAGATAATTTGCATTTATATAAAAGTTATCTGTGCATCACACAAATCATAAGGAAATATCCATAATATAAAACAAAACAGGAGCAGACAAAATAAGTCCACAAACATTCACATCCATTTCCTAATTGTCATGTGTAATGTACCAAAACCACAGCTCCCTATCCACAACCATGCCCTACACACCATTCCATGGTTTATCCTGGATGCTTCACAAGCCCTGGTTCAGTCCACTGACAGCAAGTCAGTATACCATACCATTTCAATTCACTCTTTCCCACACACACCTTTCACCCTTCTACATCTTCAGGCCCCAATTGCTCAAAATCTTTTTCACTCCATTCCCCCATCTCCACTTTGATCTCCCTACTCTACAGGTTCCCTTCACTTCTTATACCCTTTTTGTCAACCTCTGCTCACTCATTCTCTTCCTTAATCCTAACCATTTCATCACACCCTCTTCTGCTCTCTCAACCATACAATTTATTACCACACCTCTCTATTATCCTATCATTATCTACTCAAAACTCTTCACACCACATTTCGTCCTCAAACATTTCATTTATTGTACATCCACTGCCTCTTCACACCCTTATCGCAGCCATATAACATCATTGGGACTAGTATTCCTTTAAACATACCCATTTTTGCCCTCCCAGATAACATTCTCTCTTTCCGCACATTCTTCAGTGCTTCCAGAACCTTTGCCCCCTCCTCTAACCTATAACTTATTCCAACTTCCATGTATATATACCAAACCAATCATAATCATTTCCACAGCAGAAAAAGGGTCCCATTCCCAGCAAATGCTGAAGTCCCCTTAAGACAAAAATTTCTGTACCTTACTAAAAGTCTTGATGCAAACAATGATAACAATCATAAGAAATATATTATAAATAATGCTGAAGGAACATTATAAATGAATATACTATACTTACCAATACATTCTGAACACTAACAGAATGTTCTACCAGCAAACACAGGAATCAATTTTGTGATACTAAGATTGGATTTTCTACAATATATTTCTGTCTACTCTCTGTAGATTACATGTTTTGCATGAGGTCATGATCCTTACCAGCAAAGACATCAAGATCTTCTAGGAGACGTCCAATCCTTACTCCACCCATAAAGTTGACGTATTTCTCCCGAAGCCTTTCGTCTGAACCTAGAGGGATAATAGCACAATCCCAACTATCCTGTTAACAAGAGATGATCTTTTCACTTACAATGTACAAATATATATAGTACATTTTTCCTAAAGAATGCATTCTATAAATTCTATATTTTCCCTAGAATTATACCTTATCTTCAGTCAGACCATAATGTTCATAATATTCATTTGTGAATGCTAATACAGAACAATCTGACTATCATATGAATTTGGGGTGCATATTTGCAATAACTGAGCTCTTCTTTGATGGGTAGGAAAGAGATCCATATGATATCTACAACGCATAGCAATGCACTAACACTGTCTTTTAAATGAGCAAAGCTTGTGCTGAACTTGTTAGAAAAAGAAACGTGAGGATATATCCATGAAAAACTATATATATCTATTGTAAAACTGTTGATAAGAGCCTTATAGAAGATGCAATTTCTACCTTTAGAAAACTGTTAATTGTCTAAGACTAACTGATAATAAGTGCAAAGGATTTGAATGGGGGTAGAGTGGCAAAGGGGAGAATGTGGAACCCACTCCCTTGATATAAAGGGCATATTAGGTTGGTTAACTGTATGAACCACTCTCTTGTTTTTATGATCTTTTTACTCCCTTTCTACCATACTTTTTCATAAAAATTTTTCAAAACAGCAGTCTCAATTTACAACACAAAACAACGATCTAACAAGACATTGCCAAGCTACCTCTTCACTATTATTCATCATGTACATCTTCATTATTAGTCTATTTTTGTCATAAAAATAATCAAATTTCAGAATTTTCTCAATAATATCCTTGAAGATAATAAGGGACAAAGACTGAAAAATGTTGATATATCTTTTGTTCCTACAAACACAGATGATATTTACTATCACATACAATTTAAAAATCATCGATTGAAATCAGTTTACACAATTACTGGAGTTACTACACTGTCAAACTGTCTTTTGTAAACCTTACATGGACCACTGTGCAGCTGGATACAGTATAAATGATACTGACTCGGTGATGAGCATTTACCTTCATGGTACGGGAGGGCAGTTCATCTTGGGATGCCGGCAACAGTTCTAACAAAGAACTGCGATCCTGTTCCTGATGGAAACTCTTTGCTGCTCCAACTGTTTCTTTTAGGTTTTGTATTACTGGAATAAAAAGTTCATATTTCATGTAGTTATTTCATGATATCTCAATACAGTTCGAAGTATAAATAATCACTTACTAGATATACTGCAAACAATGAGGTTTTTCTCTTTCCTTTCATACTTGTTCTCTTTCACATGAGTGAAGTAGCCATAAAGGGACTCCTTAAAGGCTGAGGTGTCCAAATGGTTGTAGATGCAACATAAAAAAAAAAAAAATGAAGGGCAATGGGAGGAGACCGGAGTTGCAATAGGTATGTACAACAGTACATACCAAGAGTATATGCAAAAAGGGTTTATATCCAGTGAGAAAGCTGTAATCAGCCAACAGGTTATTCAATGCCTTATGGCAGAGAAAAATCATGGAAGTGTCTTTTGAATGACAAACAAAACTTGAGATCAGGATGAGAGGGGAATTCATCCCTGGACTTAAAATTTCTTCAACTCAGCAAAGAGATTTACTAGTGTATTTACTCTATAACTTTATCTTGTACATTATCCACCACTAGATAGTAGAAATGAGCCAAGTTCTTTATGAATCTTGCTTTTTAAAGTTGAAGCACCACTTCTGGAAACAATTTTAGAAATATGTCTGTGTTTGCCAAGCAGCCAGTGATTGTTCTAAGGGCTATTTTGCAGCTTTGTTATATTTGCTTTTCAGAGGGTGGATGACCAGGAAGGAGAGGTGGAGTATAAGATGGAGCAAATGAACTTTTTGTTGGGGATTCTAAGATTCTAAGGGAATCTTTTTCTTGGCTAAATCCACTAAGTAAGTAACAGTCAGAGTTTTAATCCAAATATTGTATCAGTAATCATTCCGAGGGCATTTAATTTGTTTGTTGCTTCTGTGTTTACATCATCTCTGACACAGGGTCACTGATCAGCCAAGGACAGATCTAGAACTGAAGTAGGCTTATACACATGGTAGGGTTGTTCAGGAGGGAATTAAGTTTCATGTGAATTTCCAGTACTGGAGGAAAATAGTAATGAAAGAAGGATAAAGTTGAAATAACGAGGAATGAAAGAATGAGGGACAAATATGAGGTTAAATACATCAGCTTTTCTATCATTATTGTTCATTAATATATTCTCAACAAGTCTAAGAATAAGGACATAAAAGTTACAGCTGGGAAAATATATTACCATCTCTTATTTTCTTTGGGGGAGAATCATCCTGCACATCCATATATAACTGTCTAACTTGTGTCAATGATGCTGAGCCTCTCTGAAGCCCACCTGTGTAGAGTCTTCTCCATCCCTGGAATCTGACACTAAACAAGGCAAACATAACTTCATCAACACCTGTTCACAGATGGACTACATAATCTTCAAGCTTCCATAATAATCACAATTCACAACATTAATCATGGCATTACAAGAGCTAAACTAAAGCATAAGCTACCTACAATTATTTCATTGTACTCATCTATTTCAACTTGCTACTTCAAAGTGCTACCTATGCAGAATCTCCACAATCTAGTTAAGGCACTTTTCTGCCCACTTCCACGTCTCTACTCCTCTAAGGCAGATATAACCTTGCAATGGTCAAATGTCAAATATCTATTTTTTCAACTAATCTCAAAGGTAAACGAAAGCAAGAGTCGAGAATTCATTTTCCGACTAATTTCAAAAAAGTGTTCTTCAGGAAAATAATGATACATCATGACAGGTTCACAAAGCTCAAACAAAAATGGTGCATCAAGGAACTGGATGTACATAAGAGTTACTGCCCAAGTAAATTCCTGATATTCACCTGCCATGAACTGGCCAATAACCAAGCTGCTGCTTTGGACCAAGTGAAACTACCTACTTTGTTTTTGTTCCTTTTAATAATATGGACTACTGGACCCATGCTCAAGGTCGTCTACTACTTCCACTTTTTCTTTTGATGTAGAGGTCTTTCTTCTCATTTTGATGGGTGCACTTGTAAAAGCTGTACTTACTGGATGCTTAGGCATAATTAGGACAGGTACAAAATGGACAAGTGTAGAATTATACGAGTAGCAAATCATACGTATTTAAACTTTGAATACCATCAGTGAACTAATGTGGTGGACATCATGGCATGTATAGCATCTATTGGGTAAACTATGTAGCCAGCTGGACTAGCAATGTATTGTGATGGCTCACAAAATACAAAAAAATATGGGAGTAACTTAGGCACATGCAATATACCAAAATTAATGCATCATATTGCGCTCAATCTTGACCTATCTATAGTGGTATCTGAAACACATTGGACAGGTCCTAAAAGGAAAAGCAACCTTATAATTCAACAAGCAGAAAATTCTAAAACAGCCAGACTGGGTCAAGGGTTAAAAGCTATATTGAAAGAATGTTCTCATATGGATGCAAAACTCATTCTAATGACACTATGAGCTCTAAGTATGAAATTACTAGACTAATCGCTAAATTCAGTTAAAAATGGAAAGAAAATTTAATTCTACTTCAGCCATGATCTATTGTTATTTTTCGACTAAATATTCATCTGCATTATCAAAGGTCATTCCATTTAGTAAAGGGTCTCCATAACATAGATTCATATAAATACATAATTGGGCTGTCTATCAATAATATAGTGTGAAATTTCTGCCATCTTACATTGTATTAAAACTACTAAAACTTTTTTTCATACTTGAACTTAAACTACTACCAACTCACCTCACTCTCCTAGCCATTCCAAGTGCGAGGGGCAAGTAATTCATCTTGCACAACCTAGAATGAAAAACATTCATAAAAGGTACAAAGCTTATCATACAAACAAGGTCAGAAAACTGCAAAGCTTACCGTCTGTTAATTCCAATGATAATAATAATGAATGGACTAGAAGAATTACCACATAAACAACTGCACTTAAAAAGTAACCAGTACATCATTTCAAATTCCACTATACTGTAACTAATTGGAATGTGAACAGGGTCACCTTTGCTCTGAATACTTATTCAAAAAAGCTGCAAATAAGAAATTTCTGTTCACTCATATTTACATTTATGACATAACCTAACTTTATCTCATCTTTAGGAAGGCTTACATTTTTGGTAATAAAGGTACAATTTTGGAGACTTATTATTGGCCACCTGGCAGAATTCCAATCCACTTCAGACTGTTGACACCAATGATTTAAACAAGAACTCATAGAGCAACTACCACATAAATATTGGTAAAAGGCAAGTTTAGCACTGCCCTACCATTACCTTTCAAATACTATTAAAAGTTATCAGTTGACAATGTACACTGTGTGTGTACTGAAAGTAGTTTGAATTCCTTTTTTTCGTGTTCATAGGACAATAAGTGACAAATTCTTAAATGGGCAGGGTATCAAAAATCAAGGTAATCTGATTATAAAATAATAAAGATAATCTATAAAATTCAAAAGTTATGAAACCCTTATTCAGCTTTCTATTTGGGTGACATATACCATACCTTATTTTCAGAGTAATTCATATGTCATCACTGCAGTCTCGTCTTTTCATCCCACTGCTACTGTAGCC
>JAUUDZ010054157.1:0-10420 GCA_032361705.1 Panulirus versicolor | reverse complement strand
GGTGAATATATATATATATATATATATTCACCCTACAGTTAGTACCCACACAAACTTTTTTCTACACCTACTGCTCGTACAGACTCCGCCCCATACCTAATACCCTACACAGACACCTCACCCCCACACTTAGTACCCACCAACACTTCACCTGGTACCCCAGTCCCCACACCTGGTAGCTATCCACACACACACACACCACACACACACACACACCACCAAGTATTTACACAGACACAGGAACCCTTGATATTTCAAGGAGTTGGGTGGGGAGTGGATTTGATTATAGGGTACATTGGGTCCATTCTGGCTGGGAGGGAGAGTTGTATCGTTGAGACAACACACTACAACATGGCCCCTTATATGATATCACTACTCAAGAAATACCCCCTCCATACATGGCTGGTCTTTGCTAACAGGTAGAGTCATTATTGACATGTGGTCATAATGAACAAATGGCAGTTTTTGCAGAGGGTCAGTACAGTATTACATAGTCGAGTGTTGAATATAGCGAGGTGGTAGCTTTTAAGGTGTGTTGGCAGTAGAGACAAAGCTGTTGTTCAAGGTCGGCTGTCTCTTAGAAAGGTTTTTGCTCTGAAAAAGTAGTTGCTAAGAAAGTGTTGGTTTGATCACTTTGATTTTATTTTAAGAAGAACAAGGGAAGGGGATTTATACAAAAAAGATGAAAATCATGATAATGATAATATTGCACTTCCTGAAGTTATAATTGACAGTAAGAGTAAATAATAAGAAACAATGAACATTTATGATGATAATGGTAGTAACAATATCAGTTTGATCATTAGAATAGCTTTGTTTAATACCTCCATATTTTTTGTTTTCTTTATACAAATTTGTCTTTCAAATAGAACCTTTTGAAAAATCATGTCAGTGATGTGAGTAGTAATTACAATGTCAGTGAAATTAGGCAAAAGCAAACATCTGTGGAAGTATTCTTCCACGGTGCAGAGGTTGTGACAATACCATACAAGATGGCTCAGCAGAGAAAAGTTTGAGAGGGAGGCTTGTGTGTAACAGATTAAATTGTGTATTTCTTTTATGTCACCTTGATAAACCTTAATTTTTCATGGGACAACTGCTATGGGAAAAGCCAGATGGTTCATTTATACATACTCATCCTTGAATACTATTTGTATTGTTTGTAGATTCAATGTAATTCAGCATTATCATTGTTTTCTGTTTTAACTCTTTCTCCAAGGCATTTTCCAATATCTTCCTGAATTCTTCCACTTTTTTTGAGGAACTCCTCCATCTTAATCATGTTTGATATTTTATTGTTGAAGCATAAAGCAAATGCAGCATTTTTTTTTTCAGCTAAATCAGCTTTGAGATTTTGTCCTGTGTTGCCATGAATGTTACCTGTGAGTCTTGCTTAATACATGAGACCTTGCATACGAAAGGCTGTGAAAACATTACTCCTCACGGGTTGTGAAAGCCTTGCACATTAGTTTGTGAAAATCTTACACATTAGAAGTTTTTGAAAACTATACTCGATAGTATATGAAAATGTTACACATTAATGGTGTAAAGAATTTACACTTGGTACACTTTTTAGGAAATACATTACATATGTACCACCGTGTCTTTAAGCTACTTTACCAGCATTGAGTAAGGAACTGATCACAGTCATCATAATGAATTTTTGTTTATATACTCAATTGTCTCATGTGCTTTATTGAGATAGGATCAGGAACAAATGAACCATGGCCTCATTTGTGCATATTTTCTCTGGTCGTCATGTATAATGTGCTGAAACTGCTACCCAACAACATAGCCAAGCCCCACAAACTGTTCCATAATTAGTACATGTAATAATTCTAACCATCTGTTACTGACAATAGTTTTGCATTAAATGTAAAAGTAAAATGACATGACTACATTACTTTGTTGTCTGTATTATTCATAGACAATATAGAAGCAAATTGAAATTTTCATTATTACTATTACAGTAATTGTTTTGATTTATTTGCTTAATAGCTGAAAGCTTCGAATCCATGGAAACTTCACCTCGAAATTTACTGGGATATTGAAGATGCTATTTATGAATGCAGAGTTTAAACAAAATATGTTTTGCTGTGTTGAGCAGCATTTCAGAATAAGTAAAATCATATTTTTTTTCTAAAGTTTTTGTATGAAGGAATAGAGGAAGGAGTTCAGTGAGAATTTTTCCTCTGGCTGATCTTCTGTTTCTGGTGGTAACTTGTTAACTAGGGAAACCGTGAACAAACATGAAAGAAAGAATACTTCTTATATGAAAATTATTGGGAAGTGTTGTATGGAATTATCATTAGAGTATTAGTGTTTTGAAAATTGTAAGTTGATAAAGAAAATATTTGTGAAGTGTTTTCCTGCACAGGACTCAAAATGAAACGAATAAATGCATTTTCAAGTATAGTACTATTGTTGCTGTTGCTTCTGCATGTTTTTAAAAAGTGTGTGATACTGTTTATTGTTGTTTTAGTTGAGGTGATCCTTGTCTAAGTACAGCAAGAGGATCCTCAGCATTATTAGTTAGTATTTTGGTGTAGACAGTTGCATAAGTGTGGGCAGCTGTTGTAAGGATAACCAGTAGTTATTTGTGCTTAGGAAGTTGTTTACAGTTTTCAGTAGTATGGTAACTTAATACAGTAATTATAATCCCTGTATTAGCTAACAAATTTAACCTTTGTATTGTATCATGGGCAAGAAATGGTATGGATCTTTTACATACTGCCAGTTGTTGCCTCTAGATTTTGAATTGGCTGTTATAAAAGCAGTCTAGTCTTTTGTGTGGTTGTGTGTTGGTGAGTGTGACTAACTACTAACCTATGTTGTAGCATCCGAACCAAACATCTGCTTGAAGGCACGACACAAACAGAGGATGGCCAATGAACGAAGGCCCTCTCCACTTGTCCATCGCAAAGGTCGTCACCCTGGCTCGCTCAAACGGCGTCCACCTTACAGCACAGGTAAGTCTTTCATTGATAGACGGTGGTCTTCTTTAGTGCAAGAACCATTTCCAGGAGTTGTAACAGCCTCGTAAGTTACATATTACAGAATGAATCACACTAGCCACGTCTTCCATCGGTTCACTTGATCAGAAAATTTGTGTCAGAATTTACAGTTGTTAGGCTTTCATTTTGTCCACTATATTAAGCATATGTCATCCTTACAGGCAGATTAAAGATGCCAAGTTCTGCTCACAAATAATTTTTTCCCCTTCATATAAGGGGTAGTATTGGCAGGTGTGCAGTATTTAGCTTTGCAAAGTTTCTTCTTGATGCAGATTAACATTAAAACTGATGATATTGAAAGTAATTCTTTTCTTAGAGATGAAAATGATATGTGGTTGGTGTAATATACAAATTTTATTACATATCCCCAAAGTCATTGAACATCTTTCTGTTACTGATGATATAATTTAAAAGGTTGTGGCAATGTGTTATTCACAGAGGTATCAAGTTATAATCAGTTCTTATGCATCATACAGAATGTAACAAAAAGATGGGTGGGTGTGTCATGTTTTCTGATATTACCTCTACAGTGTTATTCAGATATACTATTGTCACACACTTGGCAGTTTACGGTTTATGTACAAACACTTGGGCCTGAAGCACATGCTATCAAACTTTTCTCAATGTAGCCTCACATACAAGTGGGTTGCTGGCATTCAGTCCATAAACATTCATTCCCTCCATCTTACACAGAATACTTGACAGCATGTAACTCACATGACTATTCTTAACTCTGAATTCCCCCGTCTTGAGGGCCACGTGCTGTCCCTGAATAATGGCAGTGTGTTGTCAGAGGTAAAGTTCAAAACATCAGGCACCATGAGTTTAGATCTCTCTCTCCTCATACTGCACATATAGGTAATAATACACAGAACATGCAGTCTTTGGTCAAGGACAGCACATAATTTGGTTCATATTATTGCTTGAATAGCATAATTAAGTGTTGATATGCCATTTATATTCCATTCACAAGTTGATGATAGCATTTACATACATCATTTTGAGTGCTTAACCCTTGAAATGATACAAGAATGATAAGAGAAGTACAGCCTTGACATTATAATGATGGGGAAAATTGCTTTTACTGCCAAACACTAATGATATGGTATGGAAATGTTAAGTAACTTGTGTAAGTAATTGCTATCGTTACAGTAACCCTCAGGTTTCAAATTATTACTAGCATTTAACGCATACTATCAGATCTTTGACTCTTGTGCAACCCATGCGGCTTGATTGTGTTCTTTAAGCTCAGTATATGCGTCTTGATGAGATCTAATCATGAGTTATGTGGAAGACCAGACAGTCATAGCTATAGGATGTATCACTCCACTCTGTGGGTTGTATCATTATGTTTAGAGGCTACATTTAAATTTTAGTTACATTGACTCTTTACTTCTCAGTGAGCTTCAATGGTTCTTTTGTATCAGCTATTTAATGTTGCATCTTTTGTTTCTTTCCATGTGAATAGTAAGGCAATATGACTTTTTTCATAAGCCAGATTGTTAGAAATGAATTTCAGAGAAACTGGCAAAGAATATTATAAATGATAAATAGTTCAGCTTCTCAGCCACCTGTCATTCCAGTAATCAGAAGTTTAAACTGCAGAAAAGTTTACCACTAATAGGAATGATTTGTAATGCCAGCCAGAGAACATCACCCACTGCCTAAGATGGATACTGATCCTTATATAGGAAACAATGGCTCACTTTCTTTCCTATGACTGAATGTATAGGTAAGTCCAGAGTCTTGTGGGTGAATAATGTTGATATTGTTGTGTTTGCTCCAACAGTGGAGAGTGGATCGACGCCAGACAGCGGGCAAAGCTCACCACCCAATGGTCTCCCGGCGTCCAGGTCTTCATCAGGCTCCACGCCCATCCATGAGGAAGGGGGTGGTTCCCCCTATGGTGCCCATGGAGGGGGAGGCCAGGGGTCCTGCTCAGATGTCACCGTGTACTCTTCCCTCCCCAATATCTCCATGGGCCGCCCTCCACATTCCACACAGCCAGTCAGTACCCACATTCTCTCTCTCTCTCTCTCTCTCTAACAAGCACACTCACTGTGTATATATATATATATATATTGGGGGTTAACTGTTCGATATCTTTAGTATGGAAGTTGTATCTTGGGTGGACAGGACTTTGTTATATGTTGAAAATGTATTTGTAATGTTGGATTGATGGGATCCAGAACTTATGTGTTTGTAAAGTTGGAGTGATAGGTGATGTCCAGAATTTATGTGTAATGTTGGAGTGATGGGTGGTGTTCAGAATTTATACATTGGAAAAGATAACTCTTACATGTATGGGGAGTGTAATTTTAGGTGGGTGTATGTCTGGTGGAGTGGTATTGAAGACTGGGTTGGAAGGGTTGTCGTTTATTGATTGTTGGATCATTTTAGTGTGAACATGTTATGTTAATGTTGTATTGTTGAGGTTTGGTGGTTGGCTATTGAATGGCTTGGATGAGAAAGTTCTCGTGCTCTTGTAGAAACCAAGTGCAAAGCGTATTGAAATAAGATTGTATTCGAGGTATTTTTGTTTTACTTTACTGCATTGTGGTTGCTAGACAGCTGGTGATTGTTGTTAGTGCTTTATTTTACGTGTTTTGCAGCTTTGTTGTAATTGCTTTTGACAGTATGGATGACCAAGTGGGTGAAGCATAATTTAGGCTGAAGCAGAAAAATTATTTGTTTGGATACTAAAAATATGATGATCACACTTTTCTGTGATAATAGTATGAAGGTGAAATCGCACTTCAGTAGTTCATACAATTTTATGTAATGATTACGTGTTAAATAAAATTGTATGAACTGCTGAAATGCAGAAGAGAGAATGTTGAAATGATTTGGACATATGGAAAGAATAAGTGAGGAAAGATTGACAAAGAGGATATATATGTCAGAGGTGGAGGGAACAAGGAGAAGTGAGAGAGCAAATTGAAGGTGGAAGGGAGGAGAGTAAAAGATTTTGAGCAATCGGGACCTGAACATACAGGAGGGTGAGAGGTGTGCAAGGAATAGAGTGAATTGGAATGATGTGGTACATGTGTATATATGTATAAGTCTGTGTATTTACACTTTTTGCTTCAGGAGCCCCTTCTATTTATATGAGGCTCCTGCAGTACTCATGAAGCTGGCCATGTTCACTGGTCAGGACCATAGGTCATAAAATGTTGTCGTGTTTTGTGCAGAGAATGCAGGGTATTTAAGCTGTAAATGCTTTGTGTCTTCAATTTGGTAGTTGCATTGTAGGCATGAAGGGTCTTAGGATATGTTTAAATGGTGTTTTATGTGGATATATTTTATCAGGATTAATGTGTGACTGGAGTATTTTTCACTGTAAACAAAGCCAAGACTTCAGGACAAGGTGAATTCTGTACAAGTTTTATGGCTATAGGACAGAAATAACATCAAGTTTTCAAGTAGCTGATCCCTGCGCTGGTATTCAGTACATAATTAGAACATTATTTTGGCTTTAAGTGGTTTTCTCGTGGATAATGTTGGCTAGATATTGGATGAGTGGAGGAAGGTTTGTTGATTTTATGGTGTTGCTGTTGTTTTTAGGACATTCTTGGTGATGGGCATGCCAACAATACCTCGGATAAGGATGTGCTAGTGATGGTGTTTGTTGGTGAAGAGTTCTACTCATCCAGGTTTCTGATGGTTGTTCTTAAAGGTTGGTTGTTTATGAGTGGCCATGTGTCAGGTGGTGGGCTGCTAAAATTGGATGGAAAGCAGTTAAATCTTGGAGAGGGTGTGCCAAGTTAGGTAGCCAAGTGCAGGCAGGCAGGCAGGCAGGCAAACGCTAGGAAACATTTGTGATGTGACTGGGTGGTCCAGTCTAGGCACCTCCCCCATACCCACATACACACACACACACACGGTAGGCATCACATGAATGACTTGAGGTACAGTTTACTAAATTCCTTTAACCTGCCTAGTTGCAAGCTATTAAATGATGTACTTTGGCAAAAGTAATGCTTAATTTTGTGATATTCTAGAGTGAATGTTGGCTCTACACTTGCTGCCCATGATTTTGAGTGAGGTAAAAACATATTAATTTCCGCATGACAGCATGCGAAGTGAGACCCCTTGCCAACGTTGTCACAGGGACCCTGTCAGTTTCAAGAAATTTAGCTCAGTATTGTGTTATAATCAGGTCTCATAATTATGTCAGTATGTAGAGTTGTTGTGAAGTGCCTCAAAGCTTGATTGATGTAGGATGTTGGAGGTAGAGGTTTGTAGGAGAGCTTCACTGTGGCCAGGCATGTGGGGGTTGACTCTAGCCTATATGGCCACTGCAGGAACTGCAGTCTCAGGCACAACGCATGAGATCATCAGTTATATTCAAGATGACTAGACTACAGGATGTGTTCTTGGGTATTTTAGTCTCTGAATGCAGCTGACCCTCGAAAGATTAAACCCCGAGTGCTCCACAATACAATACCCATGAGTACAGCAGTATGACTCAAGCACCTAGGTAAGATCCCTCGAGAACAGCAATATGACATGTGGATATGATGGGTGCCAAGCTCCTGACTCGATCCTCAAGAGTCATGTCAAGGGCCAGGCTATCATACTCAAGGTTCATAACATTGTGCTTGAGGGTTGTGCTGAAGGATCGTACTGTGATGCTCGAAAGTTTAAAGTCTTCGTGTTTGAAAAGTGAAATTCGTGGACATGTTCATTACCAGATAGAAAGCGCACCTCCAGAGGATTTTTTTTTCAATGTTTATTACTTCTCCAATATATCATTATACATGACAACATCCGTTTGAAGAAGGTCTAGATTTAGGAGAGGCGACAGACTCGAGCAATGTCAACTCCTTTTAGACACTTGCTCATTATGATTCACCACAGCTCATCAGTACTTCGCATGAAAATATGAAAATCCCTGGATTTTAGTTGCAATACTGAGATGTGGTGTGTGATGAAGGCCTGCAGGTTAACTGGCAGGACTGTCAGACAAAAAGTACCAGTTATATGTTGGTCTTGTTAGGATTGCAGAGACCATTAGGTTATGTCTAGGAAGAGTCCATGCCTAGAAATGTCACATTACTGTGGGATGGAACATAAGAACCAGGTCTTAACCCTGTGCAGCAGAAGGTCCTCATGTTACCGGCCAACCACAAGATCTGGTGAATGTCTTTCCTCCGAGGTGCTCCTCATGTCATCCTGAAGGAGAACAGTTGTGATAGCTCCCTCGTACAAGGAAAGTTGTCCCCCTCAACTCCTGAGACAAGACAGAGGGAGACTGTACAGTCAAGTCACCACTTTAGGGTCGGAACACATGAATACGAGAAGCCAAATTTACAAACTGGACACATTATAAATGTGGAGTGGAGGGTGTAGTACAGTAGGTAATGTAGTATGAGTGTAGAAGGCCCTTATGATGTAGGTTATGTCGTGACTGGTACCCTAGTAATGTGTATGTGTGTGTGCTGGGCCTGTTTATTTGTTGAGTGGTACCCCAGGAGTGTGTATGTGTGTGCTGGACCCTGGTACCCACGTCCTAGTGACACAGCTCAGGTCCACTACATACCCTACACATGTTGAGGTCCAGTGTTGTGTATCAAGTGAAGGTTTTTGCTTTCCTCTGCACCAGACCTGTCTACACCAGCCTTGCTGTTCGTATCCATCTGAGGTCTTCGAGAACCGAGTCGTTGTTATGATCGTAATTCCACCTCATTTTGGCCTATTAACGATCACTGTTTTCTAGTAATGACCTCACGGTAGTTCCGGAGTCACACACTAGATGTAATTAGTTACACCAAGGCCCGTGCTGCCCTCTGTGAGAGCTCTGGGGTCAGCCAGTGCTGCAGATCCTGATGTATGGACAACTTGTGTGAGGGGTTTGTGGCGTTGGGATCAGGACATTAAATTTCCCTCATATGGTTTCCCTCCATTGTGCTCTCTTACCATCCTAACTGCCTGGACCATTTGCCTCCCAGATGGTTAATGTCAAATCATTTCCTCTGTTCGTGTACTTCAGGATTTTATACCGTCTCATCTGTTCTTCCTCCCCATTTATCTGTGGCATCCCTCAAGCAACAGGTAATGAGATGCACAGCTTAGCACTATATACCCCCCCCCCAGGCCACCACTTCCAAATCGGCTGCGTATCTGTGTTCGAACCCCCCGTTTCGTATAGTCACAACCGCTTCTGTGATCACTCATTTGGTCTTAATTTCACTGTAATGGTTATTTATGTTTCCTGATGTCCTATGTCCTCAGAATTGTCTTTCTAATACCCTCACAACTGCTTGTTTTCGCGTCAGCCACCCACCTAATGACCAGACTTGATAACTTGAGAAATTGCAGTTTGCATTTGTAACTAAGGAGGCGCAAATAATGTCGGTCGTGGACTTAAATATTTGTTCGTCATATCTACTCCGATATATGTCTCTAATGTCCTCCTTATCTACTCTAGATCGTATATAATTCCTCAAGTTAACAATCCTCTCGAAGAAGTGATTTAACGCCTTTCTAATTTTTAATTATGTTTCCCAAATCCTAGCAATATAACTTTAAATAATCTACTGAAATGAGATTTATCATTCTAATGGCATTGAAAACCTTCGCTTCTTTGTCATAAACGTTTATTTCTTTTTTTTTCAAATTCTACATAACTTCAGATGTCAATGACAACTATATGTAATGAAATGCCATTGATACGTATTGTAGATTTTAAAAAAGTGAATGAATTGCAAGGCCTCTGTAGAGCGAATGGTTTGCTCAGTAAAGTAGATCTTTTCAAAATTCAAAATTTCCATAGCGACAGGTGGATTTCCTGGGAAGAAGGCGTTTTCCCCTTAAATAAGAACCGTTTTAGCTTTTACGGGTTTTCCCAAGCGTTTAGCACTTTCTTCGTAAGTAGTTTTATATGACATTATAATGTGAAGATTCACTCTTAAGGTTTTGTATATATATTTAGATGTGACACTGAACGCCACATTGCCAAAAGACCAATCAGCGGTGGCCTCGTGGTCGACGTCACCAGACATGCGTGACGTCAGAGGAGCCGGGATGTGTCATCTGTGTAAATTATGCCGCCGCTTATCTGCCTCGCTTTCCCCCCGGCCGGGAGATTTACAGAAGGCCTTTTTCACTCAAGCATCTAAAGCCTCCTGAAATACGCCTCACCATTGTTTTATATATTTTACCCCCCCCCCTTCCTACTCGCGAAGTAAATAGTGTCCGTGTAAACTGATGCGGTGTCTCGGTACCGGAAAGGCCGCGCGTGATTCAGCGTCGTCGACTATAGCGCGCCGAACCGGACGACGGGGCGACAGAGAAGCCTCGCCGTGCGCAGCTGGCCGGCGCAAGTGCCCAGCTGTATGTGTGCCGCCTCTGTCTCTCCCTCGACCAGCTGTATGTGTGCCGCCTCTGTCTCTCCCTCGACCAGC
>JAUUDZ010054125.1:0-10421 GCA_032361705.1 Panulirus versicolor | reverse complement strand
AGAGAGAGAGAGAGAGAGAGAGAGAGAGAGAGAGAGAGAGAGAGAGAGAGAGAGAGAGAGAGAGAGAGAGAGTACGGGCGGGAGCCAGGGAGTCTTATTGGTGACATCCCCTGCAACGTACGGTAGCGCAGCAATACAGAGGAATGTAGTACTGTCGTGTAGCGGAGTGAGGTGTGGCGTGATGTGATCTGACAATGGCGACGTGGCGCGGCCCTGGACGATGAGAACAATGTTCCGACGGTACGACCTTGACATACTACACTCGGTATCTTGATCATTACGCCACGGTAACTTCCTCCCACCCTCTCACCTCTCCCCCACAGACACACACACACACACACACACTTTCCCTCCCACGCACCAACTCCCACTACCTGACAAGAAATATCAAATGACGTTTCTCCTGTTGACGAAGTAATAGCCAACGGGTTAAAGGTAATCTTTAAGGCCCTCGTATGCGACACTTAAGGTGGGAGGAATGCGTATATTCTGCTCCACTCCGTAAATCCATCTGTCCTAACCACGCCCCAGTGTATTCGACGTGGGCACGGCAACAAAAGAGGTTGAGGTTGGTAATGTCATCCATACAGAAGGCCTACACACATCCCAGTCCCCCGCCTCACCGGGAGCCACTCTACCATCGGTGGAACAATGCACAACTCTTCAAAATTCCTGGCCTGGCCGAGAATGGTCTTGGCGCCATAAAGATCACACTTGGAGGGGACCGTCACGCCCCATTCTCGAGAACATTTAGGTTAAACAAAAACGATTTCGAGGAGGAAGAAAACGAGGAAGGCTAGGATAGGTGTCTTGACCAGGATTCGGTGTGCAGCTGGGCCGCTCAGTCGACCAAAGGATGTGTGTGTGTGTGTGCTGTTTCACCTCTCTCTCTCTCTCTCTCTCTCTCTCTCTCTCTCTCTCTCTCTCTCTCTCTCTCTCTCTCTCTCGCTTACGATGCGAGACGATAAGTTCCCAGCAAGGGTTCCGGCCGATAACAGGGACCACCTCGTTAACGGGGGCAGCACCTCACCGTCGCAAACTACCTAGCCCTCCTCTCGTCTCCTCGCTGTAGGAAACACTTAGCCACCGTTTACCACCACCTCGTCGCTCTCAAACACTACCTCGTCTTCTGAGAGCCACTTCATCATCGCCAGCCACCTCGATATCCCCAGGGACGCCTCCGCATGTCTCCCGTCACGGCCTCAGTCGGGGGAGCAGCGTCCGGTCCCGAGTCCTTTAAATCTTCCGTGTTAACTTCGTCTACGTCATGAATACCCATTGCTCACACTCTGCAACACCCAATTACCAATGATACAATTGATGAAGATTGCGGCAAATTAATATCTAACAAGGCTAACTACACGGGTAATTATCCCAGCGGTAGACAAATTGTTAAGTATCAGGCAATTACAGTGCTGTTATCCCCCCTCCCTCTGGGCGAGCGGCGGCTGACGATCTGGGCTGTCTGACTTCCGGCAGTGATGACGATCAGGGCAGGTAACATGGCCGTGTGGCCTGGGGTCCCGCCCGCCCGCACCCTGACGCCCAGACCCCGCGGGCGGGCGAGTGGGTGGGCGGGAGGTAAATAACTGGCTACATAACCCTCCACTCGAATATGCTTATGATTAACCAATGATGTAACTGTCTGTCTGTAATACTCGAGTGGGTTTGCTGATGGTAATTACAGTGATCATACATGCATAGATCAGGCTCGCAATTTGCTTCATAACTGAGCGCAGGTTTACTGAAGAACTGGTGTTGGTGAGAGGAACTGTCATTACAGTTCAATAATACGATCCACCTCTTCGTATCTCCAAGTCCTTCATATACTATATCTCACACTTACATGAGGTTGACAAACGTAAATCTTCAACGCATCTTCTTAACATGCGAGACATTAACTGTCAGAGTGGAGGAGTGTATCATCCTACAGTAAAGTGGGTGAGTCAAACGTTTGCCTGATCATAGCATGACATTTTGTGATTAGTTTCCAGTGTTGTTGTTCTGATGTAGCTGGAGGATACGACGTACCATCACCTCAAGTGGGCGCTACCAACGCCCTCTAGTGGGACTTTTTATGAAACTGAAGGGGGGTGGTAAACACTATGGGGGAACTCGGAAGATTTCAGCGAGTCTGACAGAAAAAAAAGAAGAAACATTACTTAATTGTCTCCTGAACACATACGTATCAGCTTTCCATCTAGTGTCCCCAGTGTAACACTGACAGCTCGCTGGCCAAAAGCCTCTATCGCCCTAATACCTGAAATTTGTTTCAAAATAAACAATATGATGAATTCCGATGCTTGAAAACTATTGAAATTTCACAGTTTGCTTACGATGGGATCCCTTTAATTGATGATATGATGCCAATGGGTTGGGTTCAGAAAGGTTGGGAACCAGTGACACACACAGTAGCGTACAAATGTAAACGATCTGAAATATTTGGATAACATTTCAGTTTGAAGACTCACGACTTCATTTTCTTGAACAAGCCATTACTCCAGTAGTTATGAGGGTACTTCATACATCCCTCACTATACACATTGACACATACATAAACATACGTACACACACACACACATATACAGAAATGAATACATACACAAATGATGAATTACACAAGTGTATGATCCCTTTAACAGGGCTCCTGCAATTTCAGGGCTGCGCTACAATCAGAAGCAAGGAAGCGGTGAACTGCTCCAATTTGTCCAATGGTGATGATGATACAACCTCACCATAGGTGACTTCTTACCCGTGGTGGCGAAGTCCGGTAACACAAAACATGAACTCACGCACAGATGCACTTAAACGTACATACTTTTTGACGCACACGCACTACATCACGCACAGACTTACCATAAGTAAGCGCGAGCCAACTCGGGGTCGAATCGCATGGGTTCGAACCCTGAGCGTGACAATTGGCTTACACGGGGGTTGAGTACTTGGGTACCTGGCTTAAGCTAGGACGTGTGTGTGTGTGTGTGTGTGTGTGTGTGTGTGTGTACATACACAAGAGTCAAGGCACGGTACGTATATTCAAGGCTAAAAGACGGGGCAACACGAGGGCAAAGCTCTCTCCCTGTGACACACAAATAGTAACCACAGACAAATCTACCCAGATCTGGCAGACACTTTTCAAAATTACCTCATCAATCATGAATCAGTACAATACAGAGAAGGCGACTCATTACAGAGCAGAGGGCGGCCCAGTACAGAGCAGAGGGTGGACCAGTAGGGAGCAGAAGGCGACTTATTACAGAGCAGATGGCGGCTGAATACAGAGCAGAGGGCGGCCCAGTACAGAGCAGAGGGCGGCCCAGTATAGAGCAGAGGGTGGCCCAGTATGGGGTAGAGGGCGGCCCACTACAGAGCAGAGGGCGGCCCAGTACAGAGCAGAGGGCGGCCCAGTACAGAGCAGAGGGTGACCCAGTACAGAGCAGAGGGCGGCCCAGTATGGAGCAGAGGACGGCCCAGTACCGAGCAGAGGGCGGCCCAGTATAGAGCTAAGGACAGTTTTTCCCTCGCGTTTTCGTAGAAGGACTTCGCAGCAGAGTGGGTGGTGTGTGGAGGACTGACATGTGTTAACTCTCGGCTTCTCGTGTAGCCAGTACTTGGATGGCACCTAACGTGGCCACTACCTGGATGGTATCTGACGTGGCCACTACCTGGATGGTATCTGACGTGGCCACTACCTGGATGGTATCTGACGTGACCAGTACCTGGATGGTACCTAACTTGGCCACAACCTGGATCGTATCTGACGTGACCACCTGGATGGTATCTGACGTGGCCACGTGGATGGTTTCTGACGTGGCCACTTAGATGGCATCTGATACGGCTTACTGGATGGTTTCTGACGTTGCCACCTGGATGGTATATGACGTGGCCAGCTGGATAGTGTCTGACGTGGCCACTTAGATGGCATCTGATGTGGGCCACTTGGATGACATCTGACGTGACTATCTGGATGGCATATGATGTTGCCACCTGGATGGCATCTGACGTGGCCTCGCTACACAGTCTTTAGCAGAGCGATCATGTACATGGCTGTTATCACCTGTACCTAAGAATGAATCTCTTAGTAGCCATCCATCCATACATAAGGCTGCAGTGCTGCCCATGTTGCATCACTGGTATGTAGCTACCCCGTGGTGCGTCACAGGTCTACAACTGCCCCGTGGTGCGTCACAGGTCTATAGCTACCCCGTGGTGCTTCACAGGTCTATAGCTGCCCCGTGGTGCTTCACAGGTCTATAGCTGCCTCGTGGTGCTTCACAGGTCTATAGCTGCCGCGTGGTGCGTCACAGGTCTATAGCTGCCCCTTGGTGCGTGACAGGTCTATAGCTGCCCCGTGGTGCGTCACAGGTCTACAGCTACCGCATGCAGCGTCACAGGTATACAGCTACCCCATGCTGCGCCACAAGCATATAGCTGCCCCGTCTGCGTCACAAGCCTGCAGCTAGCTCTGTGATGACTGGGTCACACACAGTGTGGCGGCTAACTGAGGCTCGTCAAAAAAAAAAAAAAATGTGTGTAGCTGGTTCAGACTGCGTTTAGGACAGAAGAGAGGTATACGGGTGGATCTGTCTTCGTCGAAGAGCACACCCAGCTGAATTTGGCTTCATCACAAAGCGAGTAGGATGTCCTGTCTACTTAACAAATACCGTGGCTGTTTCTGGCCTGGACAGAGAGTTCGTAGGTGTAGTCTGCCTGCTTCACACAGGATGTAGTTGACTATGATTTGGTCAAAAATCTTGCAGGTTTCAGGCCAAGTGGCGTCATGAAGTGTGTGATTAACAGTGTTCTGGTCATCAAACAGGCAGGCGCCTTTGTCTGCATCGTTAAACACGCACTTAAATGCTCAATACCTCACAAAAGTGTGCGTAGCTGTCCCATGTTCTGTCACAACACGCGGCCACCATAGCCATAAATTAATCGCGTGTAAATTAGACTCGCTGACAACGACAGAGAAATTAATTTAATGAGAAGTAAACTCGTCGATCCCTACATTGACTTCTCGTCAAAGCGGAAATTACAGAAGAATTTTATGGCCCGTTTTATCTGATCGAACAGTAAATTTGCTGTAAATTTTGTTAATGAATAGTTCACTGGGTAATTTCCACTTGTTACGATCTTGATAAGCTTTTATAACTCACGTGCTGCATTACTCTCAAGCTAAAGCTGCTCAAGCTGGAGTGAGGATCAGTAATTATCCTTCTTACATGTCAAACACTGTATATATATATATATATATATATATATATATATATATATATGAGGGATGAAAATGGCGAAAGTGAGTCATCTCGAAAAAAGAGGTTTACGTGAAGAGATAACGGACGAGATATCTTGAAAAATAGCAAAAGGTGAAAGTAAATGAAGTTATGGGAATAGGTGAGGGAAGCGATGCTTACATGTGCGAAAGAAGAGTGTTGCATGCGGATGGTTTTAGATATGGGCATGGGATAACGGGGAGTGAGTGGTGGGATAAGGTTAAGTTGCAAGTGAAAGAAGAGAGATATATGGACGTCGCTTCTAGGGAAGGAGCGCGAGTGATTGGGAGATATAAAAGAGTCAGCGGCAGGAGGTCAATAAGAAGGTGCGGAGGCAAATGATATAGCTGAGCTGAGTATCAGAAAACTTCTTCAAGAAAAATAAATATAAGATTTAGAAGGAGGTTGGATGAGGAAAACAAGTAAAAAATGAAAGCATCAGTGAAAGGGGGAGGAGGTTACAGATGGCATAATAACATGCGGTGATGTGAAGGGCGGGAGTGAGTGTTTCAAAGGACTGTTGAATGTGATAAGGTGGTAAATGTGGGGTGTTCTGGAGGTGACTGAGAGAGAGCCATGGCAAATGTCATGGTGAAAAGAGAATAGGTGGTGAAAGCCTTGCAGAAAGTGAAGTGCGGCAAAATGCTTGGAGATGATGGGATTTCAGTTGAATTTCATAAGAAATTGGATAACAGTATTTCTGATTGGTTAGTTGGGATTTTCACTCAATGTATGGAAGATGATGAGGTGCCAGAGGATTGGCGGAATGCATGTATAAGACAAGGGGAAGACAAATGTGAATGTTCGAATTATGGAGGAATAAGTATGCTGAGCGTACCTAGCAAGGTAAGCGAATGGCGATTGAGAGGGTGACGGCATACTCAGAGCATCTGACTTGGGAGGAAGACTTTAGTTTCATTTCAGGAGTGATATAGGATGTATGGATAAGGTGTTTGCAATGAAGCATTTGTGTGAGATGTATAGAAACAGATGGATTTGTATGTGGCATTTATGGACCTGGAGAAAGCATATGATAGGGTTGATAGAGATGCTTTGTGGAGGGCATTTCGAATATATGGTGTGGGTGGAAAGATATTAGAAGCAGTGAGGAGGTTATATCAAGAGAGTAAGGGCTGTGTGCGAGTAGGCAGAGAGGAGAGTGAGTGGTTTCAGGTGAAAGTGGGTTTGTGGTAAAGGGATATAAAGGGATATGTCGTCACCATGGCTGTTTTATCTGTTTATAGACTGGGTGGTGAGGCAGCTGTACGCGTGCAATCTGTTGGGAGTCGGGGGGAGGGCCTGGGAGGCAAGTTAGTTACTGTTTTATGATGAAATACCGCTGGTGGCATATTCGAGAGGAAAACTGCAGAAGCTAGCTTCTGAGATGGGAGAGTTGATAGAAGGAAAATTTGAAAGTGAATAACTAAAAGCAAGGTTATTATGTTTAACAATGGAGAAAGACACGTTATTTAGAGATGAGTTTAAATGGAGTGAACCTGGAAGATGTAGTGTTTATGCCAGCTGTAAGGGGACGTGGCAGCGATTGCAACAATGGATCTGAAGTAAATTACTGATTGGGTGAGGCTTAAGGGTTAAGGTCCTGGAGGCATTGAGGATAGTGGGGAAAGATATATCACCGTCTGTGAGGCAAAGATAAATGTGTTTAATGGTATAGTAGTTCTGACGGTGTTGTATGGATGCAAGGCATGAACCCTATATAAAAAATTACGGAACAAGATAGATGTGTTGGAAATGACACGTTTGAAGATTTGAGGAAAATATGTGGTACTGAGGAGGGTTGATCGGATAAGAAATGACAGGATGAGAGAGAAATGAAAAAGCAAAAGGAGTATAAGAGAGATGAAAAGGGTGTGCTGAAATGGTTTGGACTTATGGAGAAGATGAGTGACGAAAGGATGTCAGAATTGAAGGGAAGAAGGAAAAGGAGGAAACCAAGGATGAGGCGGAAGGACGGAGTGACAGATCTTTTGAATGTTCGGAACCTGAACATGCAGGAGGGTGAGAGGCGAGCAAGGTGAACTGGAGCGATGTGACATTCTGTCAGTGGGCTTAGCTAGGGCATATTTAGCTTTTTAGGGAAAAACCACGGTCTGTGGGGTAGATAGAAAGTTGTGCATTATACAAGACAATGGATGTACGCGAAAGAGCCCATTTCTTCGTCTGTCCCTGGCGATACTCTTTTAACGCAGGAAACGGTGAACAGGTATGAAAGATGATATAGATAGATAGACAGAACAGATAAATGTAAAATGTGTGTGTGTGTGTGTGTGTGTGTGTGTGTGTGTATGAGTAATAGTGCCCAGACTTCACAATGACCAGGATACATAAATTTCAGCGAATATTGACCCCTGATCATATCAGTATAACAAATACACACGCGGCTTCCCTCCTCGATCGTAACCAGGCCCACAGAAACGACTCCCCTCGTGTTGGATCCCTTAAATCTACTTGGTTTTGGTATGATTCTCTTACTTACAGGGTTTACAGTGTTCCGTCGTGTGCAGTCTGTGGTCCGGGCTTGGAGTGACCCGTCATTAGATTAAGGGTTGAAGAAGAGAGAGGTAGTAGTTTGCGATGGCCCGTGTGATGGTTACTGTAACGCGAAAATGATGGTTATTTTCCCCTCACGGTTCATATCAATTAAGAGTAATAAATTAATGATAGTAAAGGTAATTACAGGCGTGATGATAATGCTATAACATTATCACGTGATAGAGAAGAGGCGCTAATGACAGATACAACGTTTGCTTAAATAGAAACATGCACAAAGGTAAATTGTTATAAAAATTGTCTGGCAATTGGTATCATAATTGACCATTTGGAGCTATCACAAAGGTAATTAAGGTAAAGCTACAGTAGATTATAGTCATTACGCTGAGATAGCAGTTATTGCTGCCACCGTCCATATGGACGACTTCCGCCTCAGCCGCCAGCAATTTCTCGACTCACGTGTCGGTCAAGGCGTTGCTACTCTGGGGCCTCTGGGGAGGCCTGAGGATATTGGGGGTGTGGATTCAGCTTCTGGCGAGGCCTGGGGGAAGAAGGTGCCTCTGGGGTTATTTTTTTGGGAGGTCTGGGGATATGAGGGTGTGGTGGGGAAAGAAGGTGTCTCTGGGGTTAGGTTGCAAGGAGGCCTGGGGATATGGGGGTGTGGGTTCGGCTCATGGGGCGGCCTGGGGGAAAAATGTGCCTCTGGGGTTAGTTTGTGGGGAGGGTATGTGGTGTCTCTGGGGTCAGGCTGTGGTATGGCCTGGGGAAGTTGGGGAAGGGAGTCTCTGTGTAAGGTTAGCTTCTGGGGGCGCCAGGGGGGAAAAGGCGTGGTCTCTGGGGTTAGCTTCTGGGGCGGCCTGGGAGAACAGGATGTCTTTAAGATCAACGTCTGGGGCAACCAAGGGAGGAGGGCGGGGAAGGGGGGAAAGAGGAGGAAGAGGGGGGTGTCAGTGGGGTCAGCTGTGAAATACAGTGTCTCACTTGGGAGATGAAGGCAGAGGTGGGATTACAGACTTGATACGAAGGGAGACCGCGGAAGTATAGATGGTGATGGTGAGAAGAGCTGTGGAGATGATTCTTGATGAGAGCCGGCGAGTCAGTGTTAACGAGCACTTGTGGTCATTATCTATGTGTTACGGGGGGAGAGGTTTACCCTCGTGTTGCCCCGTCTCTTAACCTCATACATATATGTACCATGTCGTAATCATCCGTATATACACAGATATACGCACACCATCATACGGAAGGTGCCCTAAAAAGGGGAGAGTGAGCAGCTAGGTTGGTTGTGAGCCGGGCGCCCTGTACGGGACTCGAACCCCAGCACCGTTGATAAGTTTCTTGTACATGTTAAAAAATGCTGAAGAACATGAGTTGGTGTTCGTGAAAGCTGGTGAGTACTGGTAGATATTGTTGAGTACTGGTGAGTACTGGTAGGTACTGGTGAGTGCTGGTGAGTACTGGTAGGTACTGGTGAGTGCTGGTGAGAAACAGCGTCGATGAATACCCACAGTAGGAGTACATGAGAGTCGAAAGGTACTTTGGTCAAGTCATTGTAAGTCACAATGGGCGATGACCAGATGTAATGATTGGTGATGCCACGAAGTATAGTGGTCAGCATCATTGACTATGAGTTGTCACAGCACACCCGGGGTCGGTCCCACATGGGTACGAATCCTGGGCGTCGTATATGACCTGCACCCGACCCACGTGTTCATCCTCTCCTCGGGGCTGGTCGATAACTGGGCACCTGGCTCAGGCAGCGTTGTGTTTGTATATATACACATATAGTAATAAAAACATGGTAGAATGATACCAAGTCAAGAGACGGTGTAAAACTCTAACCCTAACATACAAATAGTAATCACACACACACACACACACACACACACACACACACACAGATACTTACAGAAACTAAACATTTTCTTTGTATGTGGATGCATGTCAACGAATGTGGTGGTGATGGTGGTAGTATTGGCGATGGTGGGCTACAGTGGGTCGTAAGTGATGGTGGTGGCATGGTAATAATGGTGGCGATAGGCGACGGCATCTCTCCACCACCACAAACTGAATCTCACCATTACCTCCCCCTTTCAGCAGCCTCTTTACTCTATTGCCTGTATCCCTACCCCTCCTAAACCAACTACCCATTATGGCATTAAGCATTGGTACTCTGTACCATCAGACAAACCACAGAGACGCTTGTCTCCCTCAGCTGCGTCTACCAGTGGCTATGCTAGCAGTACAGAGGGCCCCATTACCCGACAGTTTCTTAGAAGTGAGTTTCTCTGAATGCTCAGCGATGGCTTCGGCGCCGCACCTCTATTGACTGTGAGGGATCTTCCGTCCATCTATGCTAATGAGGCTCAGATGCAGCTTATTTATACGGCTTCACAGCAACTGCTCCCCACCGTTCAATGAGGCCAACACTCTCAGGCATTGTAGGAGCCTCATAGTACCAACACGGGCGCTGTAGGAGCCTCACAACGCCGGCTCAGACTTTGCAGGAGCCTCATCTCATCAGCACAAGCACTGCAGGAGCCTCACCTCATCAGCACACGCACTGCAGGAGCCTCACCTCATCAGCACACGCACTGCAGGAGCCTCACCTCATCAGCACACGCACTGCAGGAGCCT
>JAUUDZ010054114.1:0-10421 GCA_032361705.1 Panulirus versicolor | reverse complement strand
TATATATATAGATTTATATATGAATAATGGGGTTCTCCAAATGTATTATATTGCTTGTTCCCATATGATTTATGTGTCAAGAATTTTCTTCTAGTTCTTTCAGGATTATTGTTTTCAGTTACATTAAATTAAAACCTTATTATAATACCGTAACTGTATCTTTGGGGACAGGAGTTTTAGCTAGTTCATCAGTCATGGCTCATTCTAAGCCCAGTATTTGAAGCAATGATAAGCATACCAGTAAGTACTCCATTATGGGTAATTTTGTAAAGTTTGTTGATTTTATTTTTTAAGTGTAATCTTAAATTGATAATCACTTCATGATTGATATTAATATTATAGTGGAACTGCAGAAGTAATGTAGGTCTAAGATGATTTTATAGGTATTGAAGTAATGGCTTCAACATTTCTTTTTTTTGCAATATCCAATATGATCTGAATCTTTGCAGGCATGGTGGCTGTATGTAGGGGTGGTTTGGGCAGCTTATGACGAATACATGACGTGTGGTAGTGGGAGCGAGCGCTATGGTAGGCATTTCCACCACTTCCCTGAACTGCCATGTGATATATCTAAGAACAGCTGGTGTGAGAGTGCTGGTAACCAGTATCCTTGGTAAGATTTTTTTTCTGCACAGTATACTACCTATATTTTTTTAGGATAAGGATATTTTTTATTTATTTGGTACAGTCTAAAGTCACTCTCACAATTTCCATGTACTATATTAATGTGCTTTTATCATTTTCCCAGCAGAAGTTTGGTAGTTTCCTGTTTTTTGTTAGTAATATTTTTTGTATTCGTACATTTCATGGATGAATATGCTACAAGTTTAGGAAGAGTCATTCTACTATGTATCAGAAAAAAAGAAGATATATTTGATGTAGATTAATATTCTTTCCGTACGTCAGGTGTACAAGTGTCCATGTATTCACTTTGCCTGTTGTGAGTGTAGACTGAAGTTGGGGGTATTTTTCGGAATTTAGACGTCAACAGTAAGGGTTGCATTAAGTTATAACATTTTGATGCTTGGCTGTTTTTAAGGAGGTAAACAAAATAATAATCTTTCCCTGTGTAATAAATCAGGAGGCATGGTCATTTAAAAGTCTCTGAATTTTGTTGTCAACTACTACAGTATGTATGTAAAAGAATTTGTTGTCTGGCTTAGTATCTTGCAAATGCTAGACGTCAATCATATTACAAGGAAAATTAATGATGGCCTTTAATTATTTGGTGTAGAATGACCCAAAGTAGCATCGTGTACTTCATAATTGATTAATTATGGAATATAACAACTGTATTTTCTTTGAAGTTAAGTATTTTTGTTTAGATCAAGAACAGAGAATATTACGTCATGCTTTACACTTTATAATTGAAAATTATATTTGGTAATACAAATATTTTTTTCCCAACAGGGGTGCTGTTCGCCGTTTTATTTATGAAAATCAGGGTCTAATGAAGCGAATGTATGGCACCCAGCGTCACTACAATGTATTGCGGGCAGAGTTACTTAATAACTTATATGATGAAATGTATGATGAGATGCCTAAGCGACAACATCAGTACCGGAATCCATCATTAGGCAGCGCGCGATCACCCAGGTACCAGAACCCCTCACGCTCAAACACCTTGAATTCTCATAGCGCAAAACTTGCCTCCAAGCAAAGAGATAGACTTAATTCCCGTGCCATAAAGGTGACCATGGAGCCAGAGTATACTTCTAATCAGCGACAAACACACACTACAGCCAAACCAAAGTCCCAGTCAAAAGCAACCAATATACAAGATGAAACTCCCACCACCAGTAGAACTACAAAGGTGAGGGATTCTGCACCATTGGTGTCCACCGATACAACCAAGAGCACCAGGACGACATCAAGGCATTCTACTGTCACTAGGGGTACCACCACCAACAACCCTCTAAGTAGTACTGAGGATATTCCAGCCACAGCAAGTAAGACTACATCACTTAGTATTTATGCTGAACAGCTTTTTTTCATTTGACAATGGTTAATTACTTTGTCTTATTAATTGTCATTTTACAGAAGTAACCTTTTATCTTTGTTCTTTCTCATTAGTTTTTAATTTGCCCTTATAACTACCTTTCACATGATTCAGATATATTTTCTTTGGTAGCTCTTATTCTTTGCTGTAATCTGCATGTTGGTATTGTTGCCGAGAGTCTCACCTGATGATCTATTCCATTCATATTCCCATTAATTCCTCAGAAATGCGTTTTTATTCTTTTCTGTTAGTCCCATAGAATTTTTAGATGGATCTTTATAGCTCTTAGTGCAAGGGTTCCAAACCTATGTATATGGAAGGGCTGTTATGATATTAGTGGCTGTGGAAACCAAAGCAAATAGTCCTTTAGTTAACTTACATTGTGTATGCAGTTGTAAGTGTGCATGAAAATGAAGAAAAAAATTTGTATCATGACTCTAATGCATATACTTAAAAAAAAGAGGACATAGGAAACAGTGGCAAATATAGTAATGTGAGACTTTATGCTGCATTACTCCCACCAATGGGTTACAGACTGAGGTGGTAATTTGTAATTCATCAGCTTTGAACCCTTCTTTGACTTTATGTTCATCATGAAAGAGAACAAAGATTGGTCAGGCCATAGTAAGGAATAGACTTCAGTACAGTGTACCTCAGCAGAATTAAGAATGCTGAGTTACATGAAAAGGCAAGAAGCCATGAATTTGCTATCCTCGGAATTAAGAAAAGTGAGAGGTGACCTGATGACAGCTTTTGAGCTTTTAAACCAGACTGATAACACACAGTAAATAGTTCTTTAAAAGATGTAGGGATAGGACATGACATGCAGTTAAGCAAGAAACTTATTAGAAAAATATTGAAAGCAGTACTTTTATAGTATAATAATAAATGAAATGATGAAATGACTAAAGACATGGTTGATGCAGACAGCTTACATAAATTTAAGAGGTATGATAATAGGGAATATTCAAGAGATGGGGCCCCATAAGTGTAAAACTCCCTCCTGTAAAGGACAAATAGGTTAATACAAACACATATGTGCATGCACAACTTTTTGTGATACAGTGAACTGTTCTTATGGACTAATTGGGGAAAGAGTGGTCTTTTAGAAGCCAAATTCTTTTACTTCCTGAGTGAACACTGATATATGGAATTCTGCCGTATAATTTAGAAACTGCTGGTGTTCAGGGAAAATCAGACTACTCTAAGTCAAGAGGAAATAGCTCTTAGTGTCCCCTGCATTACCTCCTGGTCAGAAGTGGAGCATGTATGAGACAAGCTTCTTTACCCACGCTCATGTTGCTCATTCCTTTTCAGCTTTTCATCATCCCATGGGTGTTACCTGGATCTTGTAGCAAGTACACACTTATGGCATTCTTATCTCCCATGATATAAGAAAAGTATGGGTGTTTGTACCATAAAAATGCTGCAGTTGCATGAGAAAATGGGCACAGAGTTTTTTCATCTGTTGACCAAATGGGTGCTTATCATAGACTGGTGGGCAATGACCAAGCTAGGTCTTGTTTCTCCTTTAAATTTCTTCTACTTGAATTATCTTTTTTGGTGTAAAGGTACAAAAGGTGATATTGCATCATTATTATAAATCAATTTAAAACTGCAAGTGTTTGTGCAAAGAGGACTGTACCATATGTTAGTAATACAAAGAAAAAATGTACCAAGGAAGTGAACAATAGGCTGTCACATGTTCTCCTGATACCATCTGGACTGGTGTCATAAATTAATAGACTATTCTGTTACATCCCAAACTTGATGTAATGGGTACTTAATTTACTGGACTAAATTTACAGTGTAATGAACTTTCATGGAAATTTCTGTTAGATTCCAAACTTAGTCTGATAGGGGTCTAGGAGGTCTGTTGGAAGCTGAATATTGCAGTCTGTTAGGACGGTTGTTTACTGTACTTTTAAATTTCTGAGTGATACCAAAAACTGTCTCATCTTTTTAAAATGATTTAATTTCCTCAAATATATGCTGGACTAATAATACTTGAAATCTGATTATAAGATAATTTCTGTAAGTCATCCTTGTTATTTACTCTTTACAGATGACCAGCAGGTTGAACTTGATAAAGCAGCATCACTTACAAGGGAGTACTTCTCTGTAATTGAGGAAGGGACTGAGCCCACACTCATTCCTCTTGAACACCAGGAAGGTGCGGATCCTATGGATATGGATACATGGACAACACTTTCAGATTTCTCCACAGACGCCACTAGTTCTCTCTACACCACTAGCCTTGGGCACTCTTCTGAGACTGAGAGTAGTTATATTTCCATAACAGAGTCTGAGGTAAATGGAGGACTGATTTTATTTCTAAAAAGTGCAATGTGCTTTTATCTTTGTGTGTAAAGTGATTCTTTTTTGTCTTAAACAAGGTGTCCCACTGGAAACCTCATGTAAAGTATTGGTACCCTCACAATCTTTGGCTCCTACTTTTTGCCATAAACTCATGGAAACTTATTTTCCTCAAGGATAATTCCTTAGAATGACCATTAGCCATTTGGGTTCCTTTCGTACCCATTCCCAGTTAACTCATAATGTATCAGTATTTTATATATTTTGTAAAAAATCATGTCTTAATAGCTGAAATTTTTTTCTTCACTTTTGAAGGTAATATTTAATACTTCTTTATTTGTATTCTGTTTTATTAACATACATATGTAGGTAGACATTGCTAAGCAGCCAACGACAAGGAAAGTACATCACCAGTACTACTTCCTTGGGCATTGAGAGGGTTAGTGACAGTTACGTAGTGAGCCAGCACTTTAGTGGTTGTGAAGTCGCATTCCTCAGACCCGGGTAGCTGTCTATTTTTTCTGCCTCGTTCACATTTGGACTACTGGCATCTGTCCACAAACATGTAATCACTCTTTGTCATGCATAACACTTGACAACACTTAAATCATACAGCTCATTCTTCATAAATAGATTTTCCTGTGGTGAGCATTATGCTCTAGCCCTGCCTTTTGTCAAAATGTTAGGAGCTATAGTCAGAAGCATTAGGTACAAACATTTAAGCAGGAGCATAAGGTACAAACATTCAATAGAAGTAGAAGGTAGGAACATTAGGCAGGAGTATTAGATAGTAGTCAGTAGGAACATTAGGTGAGAGCCTCTGCAAACACTGTGCTAGAGTTGCCCTCAGCCAGTGGCCTGTTATGGGTGAGGCACTGAAGGCTAAGGAGTGGTAGAGGAGTTCACTAGTTATGGAGACTGATATCTTGGCCACCCACTTAAGGGAGCTCCAGGTGGATATATATATAGATAGTGCTTGTGTGTGATTAAAAAATTATTGTATAGTATGGCTCTGTATCATAATGCATGTTCTTCCGTTTTACAGACATCTACCCCAGCATCCCTTACCACCCATTCACAGCTGTTTCGTGATGACCTTGAGGATGAAGATGGCTTCTTCAGTGAGGGTTTCATATCTACCCCACTGGATGAGGATGATTTGACTACTCTTACCCTTGGTGATAGAGTTGACCAAGGGGTTAAGATCCATGGTGATGGGGTTGATCATTATACAAAAGATGAAATTGACCTTGGGATTGAAGAAGCACTGAGTGAAGATGAAAATGTTGGAGGGTTTGCTGAAGAGAACAAAGAGATATCAGATACTGAGGATGGAACTGTAGAGAGTGAAGATTTAGGAGTTGAATTACGTGAGCAGGTTGCTTATGACTTAAAACTTGAAGAAAATGTGAGGGAGGAGGTCAAAACTGAATCATCAGGAGAACCTATTAAAGTTAAAAGACCACTTCGTGGAATGTAAGTAACAGTTGACAGAAATGTATTAAAAGTGATAACAGGTAGTGGATGGGATTGCAGTTGAGCTCTCTTATGGAAGGAGGTGATTGAGTTATTAATTTTTTTCAGGCAGGTTGTCTTATTATGGCCTAATGTGAGATGCCAGAGATCTGGTAGAATGCATTCATAGTGCACTTATATTCGTGAATTACAGTGTTGAGTGTTGGGAAACGAGTCATTCAGAGGGTGACTTCATGCATGGAGCGAGCACCTGAATGTGGAGGAATATGGTATTAGGAAAGATAGAGGATGTGTGGTTCAAGTGTTTGCTTTGAAAAATGTGTGAGAAATACTTAGTGACTTTTATTAGGCATTAATGGATATGGATGAAACTATAGATATGGTTGACAGAGATACGTAATGAAAGTTGCTACAAATGTATGGGATACTTGCAAGGTTACTGGGTGCAGCGAGGAGCTTTTATTAGAAGAGTAAGTGATGTATGAGTGGGAAAGAAGTATGAGAGGTTCTCATTGAAGGTGGGTATGTATTTATTGAATATTTGTTAATACTATTTGTAGTGTAAAGGGAGAGAATTTTACACTTGTGTCACCATGTTTTCTCCCAGTTCATCTATCAGGTGTATACATATATCTTGTGTATACATGCATAATGATACACATTCCAGCTTCTGCCAGGTACTCATTCATCAACCAGCCCTAAAGGCAAGTTTTAACTGCTCGGGTGCTCTGTTCAAGATTCATACTTGGGCTGCTAGATTGGTGGGTCACATTGCTAACCACTGGACCACATTTAAAAAAAAAGATGGAAAAATAAATATTTTTTATATTTGTTTGCCCTTTCGTAAATTTAAGCCAGAACCACAAAAACAACCTTTTTCACTGTCAGACATGCTACCCACACCATCTACCATCATTCATTAAGCACTCCACAAGGCCAACACAGAGATAGTTATAATACTTTTTTTAAGTATATTCTTTTACTTTTGCATATCAGTATGCAATTCCATAAAAGAATTTTTATCACACGTGGTAAGAGAATTTCTGGATCTATCCTTCCATTTTAGGGGTTAAAGGTAAGTTGCCAGGTGCATATAGTGTAGATAGATAAGCACAAGGAGAAAATAAGCTGGGAATGCGGGAAATGGGATAAGATTGGAAAATGGAAAAAAGATTTTTGTTGAATTGAATAGGTTGAAGTTTAGAAATTTAATGCAGGCCACTCATTAGAAGTGCCATTTTGATTGTGGAGATCAAATGAAACTTTAAACCGAATGGAGGCCCTTTAGGAAAAAGTAATCACACTTTTGTCTCACCTTGTTTTTTGTATGTATTCTGTGTTTTTCCAAAAAGTGGATATGTTTGGAATACAGTCTCTCTACCTTAATTTGTATTATGTAATTATGAAAATTATTTCATCTTTAGTTAGCAATTATATTAGATTTTAGATTGAACTTATAGCTGGAATTGTAAAGACCTGTATCCTTTCATTCATGGATTGTTCTGCCCTTGCCTTGGTATAAATGCCATATGTTTTTTTTTACGAGGTCTTAGTTGGTAGGCAGTCACCAACCAGGGATATATATTACCGGTACTACTCACTTAGTTATCAGAAGGGTTAGTGAAGGCTGTATAGTGAGCCAGCACTTCAATGGTTACCAAGTTGCACTCCTCTGACCCAGTTAGCTCTTTTCTTTCTGCCCCACGTGACAACACTTAACTTACACAGCTCGTTCTTCTTAACTCTAGACTTTCTTTGGGAGAGCATTGTGCTTGGCCTACCTTTAGGCAAAATGGTACATAGTAGTAGTTGGTAGGAACTTTATACTGAAGCGTTAGGTAGAAGTAGTAGGGAGGAACATTTAGGCACAAGCATTAGGTAGAAGTAATAGGGAGGAACGTTTAAGTGCAAGCATTAGGTAGAAGTAGTAGGGAGGAACATTTAGGTGCAAGAATTAGGTAGAAGTAGTAGGTTGGAGCCACTGGAAACAGCACTAGGGTTGCCATCTGCCAGTGGCCTGTTAAGGGTGAGGCACTGGAGTTCACCAATTATGGAGAGACTTTTGCCATGACCTCCCCCTTGAGGGAGTTCCCACAGGGAATGGGCCTCAGAGATATAGATAGATAGTCATGTTGTTTAATATTTTCTCATGAAATTATTTTATTCCACAGAAATGCTTGTCCGGTGAAGGAGGAGTTTGTAGCACCATACTGGGCCAACAACACCCGTGGAGAGACTCTTGCACTCCTCAATCTGTACCCTTTTGAGCAATATGTCCAGTGGGAACGTTGCAAGTGTGTAACCATTGAGTTTCCTCTTATTCTATTATATAGAACCTAAAAGATGAATGTATTTATAGCATAGTATTTTTTGTGGCTTCTCTACCACACACCTTTTATGACATAGTACTTCAGTATGAATACCATTTGAAGAGTTAGATGAAGCACTTGAAACTATTACCTTAGATTTATTTTTTTACATTAATTGACACCTCTTCCATTTCCTTCTTCTTTTCTTCCTTTTTGCTGAACATAATTTTGCTATTGTGCATTTTCTTAGAGGCTCATGAAACTGATTTGCAATATATCTATAGAATAGAGTGAATTGGAATGATGTGGCACACTGGAGTCGACGTGCTCTCAGTGGACTGAACCAGGGCATGTGAAACATCTGGGATAAACCTTGGAAAGGTCTGTGGGGGTTGGATGTGGAAAGGGAGCTGTGGTTTCAGTGCATTTCACATGACAGCTAGGGAGTGAGTATGAATGAATGTGGCCTTTTTTGTCTTGTTTTCCTGACGCTCCCTCGCTGAAGTAGAGGGCAGCATTGTATATATATGTGTATGTATATATATTGATATATATGTGTATGTATTTATGTTTAGGTATGTATGTATATATATATGTGTAAACGGTTGTATGGAAGAGGATGGATGTGTTGGAAATGATATGTTTGAGGACAATATGTAGTTTGAGGTGGTTTGCTTGAGTAAGTAATAAAAGGGCAAGATAGATGTGTGGAAATAAAAAGTGTGGTTGAGAGAGCAGGAGAGGGTGTGTTGAAATGGTTTGGACATATGGAGAGAATGAGTGAGGAAAGATTGACAAAGAGGATGTATGTGTCAGAGGTGGAGGGAACAAGGAGAAGTGGGAAACCAACTTGGAAGGATGGAGTGAAAAAGATTTTGAGTGATCAGGGCCTGAACACACAGGAGGGTGAAAGGTGTGCAAGGAACAGAGTGAATTGGAATAAAAGGTCTGGGAGCCTGGATGTGGGTAGGGAACTGAGATTTCGGTGCATTACACATGACAGCTAGAGACTGATTGTGAACAAATGTGGCCTTTTTTGTCCATTTTCCTGGTGCCACCTTGCTGGATCAGGGGGTAACGATGCTGTTTCCTGTGGGGCTGGGTAGTGCCAGGAATGGATAAAGGCAAGCAAGTATGAATATGTACATATGTATTCCTATGAGACCATGGGTAAATGAAACACAGCTACCCTTCGAACACATATTTTTCACTTCTGGTAAGGGATGAACCCCCATTCTTTCAGTAGAATAAGAGAATGGAAAAAATGAAAGGGAATAAAGGATATTTCGATTATTTTTACGGTTGCAGAGGAAAGTAATTCATCTTGAAAGCAAATATGGAAAATACATATTAAACTCCCCAAGTCAAGCGCAACAGAATGTCACCCCTTCAGTGTGCCATATTTAGAGGTGTTACTGAGTATTTTCTAAGTTCTACGATTTCAGTGCAATATTGTTTGTAGCAGCACTTTTCAATTTTTAATGCTAGTGTGATTACGACATTCATGAACTTTTTGAATGAAAAGTTCCATGTAAACTAAACTGAGGTTTGCTAACTCTCGTACGCTCCTGCCTGTCTAGATGAAGTTTCACCAGCCTTCGCATAACGACGTTGGAACATAGTAGTGACATCATTTTGGGAAATTCCGCTGCTTCTAGTTAGATGTGATGCTTATGGTAATTGGCGCATATGTATGTGTCTATAATGTATGCTGGGGTAATGAGGCGAGTACGTGGCAGTAATGCGATTTGCAAGTTTTACACTTATGTTGACTGTTTGAAAGCTTATCTTTAAGTATGATGTCTTTACTTTTATGTTCATACGCACACACACACAAACATGAGTGACTATGAATCAACACAGGCCAGCTGTGGGAAGGACCCACACTGGTTCGAGACCTGAGTATGGCAGTGGTCCCCTAACCAACCCAGGTGTTCATCCTCCCCTCGAGGTTAGTCCATAAATGGGTACTTGGCTTGAGCTGGGAAGTGGACAGACTCCAATGTTGGTCAGATATATGGATGTTAAGATGCAATGCAACTAAGTGCAAGGTAATGAGGTTCTATAATTTGAAATAAGGACACCAGCGGCCACCCTGGCTCCGGCGGGGGTACACCTCATAGAATGACCCGGGTAGTCGGAAGGTTTGCTCTGAGAGAATTGGTTCGATCAGGCTTGTTGAATGGCCTGGATATCTATACATGGAATAATGGAATATGATCTCGTTTCAATCTGACCAGTTTTTTGGACTCGGAGTAATGACGAATAAGAACAGTATAGAGATTTATACTACAAACTTACGAGGTGAAACTTGTGGACTT
>JAUUDZ010054103.1:0-10421 GCA_032361705.1 Panulirus versicolor | reverse complement strand
TATTATTATCATTATCATTATCATCATTATTATTATTATTATTATTATCATTATTATTATCATTATTATAATTATTATTATTATTATCATTATTATTATTATTATTATTATTATTATTATTACAATCAAAACCGATGATTATGAATTTCTTGGCTGACATTTATTCTCAGACACCTGCATGAATGCATTTTTATGGCCACTGGACAGATTGTGCTCTGATACCTGTGTTATCTGGTGGATCTACAGACGACGGAAGATAACTTGATAACTACAGAGCTATGGCTCGTAATGGCTTTATAATCGCAGAGCCCCGTATGACACACCTTTATAGTCGCATACCCTGCGTCGTAACTCATTTGTTATCTCTTCTGTAAACTCTTGTGGCTTGGAGTCTGGTGGCACAAAGATTAGTGCACTGAGGAGGTCCTGGTGTTCATCATGGACCTAAAGTACTTCTTTTTTTTTCTACATATGAAAAATTCAGGAGCTTAATTGCTATTAGAGAGAATCTTTTACATGCTGTTGAACTCTTCCACATGTTCTCTCAGTCCCCTCACATCTGGATGAGATGTAATGTGGGATCCAAACCTCACTGTTTGAATGAACTTTAATGTGAGTTTCTGTGGAGGCTGCAAGTACTGTATTTGACTCGGTTAGTAAGCCACTTATAAAGTTAGTAAGCCACTTATAAAGTTAGTAAGCCACTTATAAAGTGGATTTTGTTTGTGTGACTTTTAGTCCTTGTATGTTGGTATATATGTTTCACTTCTTGCATCTGAGGCGATGTTGGGAGTTAATATGCCCTGCCCTGGTGAGTTTAGTTCCGTGGTTTCATTTTCATTTCGCCGCAGAACTGTACGTAACAGCTTCATAAACACAAGGCTCCATGTAACAGCTTTATGATCATAAAGCCCAGAGTAACGCCTTGATAACAAGTACTGTGTCCTTGCTCCCGTAATCCTTCATTTCCCGTCACAGTATCGATCTCTCCCAACAGATGCCACAGGAAGTTACAAAACAGCTTGAAAGGGAGAGAAGATCAATACGAAGCTCCAGACAAATTACTCCTGTTCCCTTTTAAGGCTCGACCTTCCGATCCCTTGCTCTACAGGCCACTGTGCCACGGCGAGGCAGACTTAACTCACACCTTTTCAGGAGGGAGGGGTTATTTAGCTTCTTCCCCACCGCCTCCCTTCCTCCCTCAGCGGCGTATTAATGAGTGTCGAGGCACCTGCTGTGCCAACAGGAGGAAGGCACGACATCCTCAGGTACCTGCCTCCGACAAAGGCCCAGCCACAGGCAGGCTATCCCTCTGTTTGCACTAACGCGTATCAGTTTGCAAAGCTGTTTGCTCGCCCTGGCTCCCAGTGCGGGTCGTAGAGCAAGCCCTCCCTCACCCCCTCTACGTATCCGTTTGTCCATCGGAGTCAGTCTCCTTCGTGTTTATCCGGTCTCAGCACGGACATACTGTCACGCTCTAAGTCTACATTGTGTACATTACACATGATAAACCCAGAGGCTCAACAGCCACGGGAATATGCGTCACCAGCCAGTGTGGGTAAAGCCAGGACCTGACCACGTAGTGAAGGCAGACATGTCAGAGGTAGGTTGGCTGGTTGGGGAATGAAGGGATGGTGACGCTTGTGATGTGCGGCTGGGTCGTGGTGTTTGCGTCCTGCTGCGGGCAAGGAGACTACTGCTTCTCGCAGGACAGTCGGGAGGAGAAGGAGGATACGTGGCTCTTTGTAAGATAAGAAGGAAGAGACGCGTATGTCTTGAAAAAGGGAAGATAAGATCTGCGGATACCACGTCGGGACAGTGGAAAAATATCCATTCCTTGGTGAAGGAGAGGAGGCATAAATTTTTTGAGTGGAGATAGAGAGGGCGTCCATTCTTAAGAGAGAGAAAAAGGGTCCACTCCTCTAAAGGAGGAGAACCACACCATGTAAAGGCTACGAAGGTGAGGCGTGAACAGGAGGTCATGCAGGGGGGGTACGGTTTCTTGAGTGTATCTGTGGATCCACAAGGATCCTTTCGGCTGTGAAAATGAATCGACGAAATCACAGATCAGCGGGACTGCCACACGAATCGAGCACGATTGAAAGTCCGGACCGTCGTGTTGTTTGAAACAATACCTTGAATACGAAGGCCGTCCTTCACCCTCAAGAGGTCGCCACGTTCCCAACTGACAGACACCTGAAACAACACATACCTGACGCACCACACACACACACACACACACACACACACACACACACACACACACACACACACACACACACACACACACACACACACGCACCTGACAGCCACACATACATGGAGAGATTTACACCTCATGTCGGACGCGCTGGTTCTTGCAACTATAAGATTACCTTTATGAGAAATATCGGTTGTGCTTCATTCCCTTAGAATTCTTAACATCAGCAACAGTCTTTGAGGTGGTCATCTCCACAAATGAAAATATATATAATACGTGACTATAACGTAACGATTGTCGTACAGTCTCTGGTTTTGGCTGACCTTCTTTAATCACCGTATTTGACAAAGATCATGTTCGGGGACGTGGGACGTATGTATACAGAAGGAAACTGACGAGTCCAATCTATGCTGAGATGGGTTTCCAGATCAGAGTTAAGCTTAAGCTTAGTCTAGGCGGCAGGAGAACTGGAGTGAACAGGTGTGTGTAGTTCTGCACGTCTCCAACAAACCACTCGCATGCATCAGTTAAACCTACACCCCACACCTGTACAATCAAAACTGTCTTTTATTTCTAAACTGTACCTTCCCATGTCCAACCCCTTCCTTTATCCCTTCCTCATCACCAGATAATAATGATTGTCGATAGCAGTGTTTGTTTGTCTTTACACCAACAAAGATTTCACAAAAGGAAAAAATGTATTCTCATCTTCGTAATTGCCTTCGATTATACACAAACCAAGGCATGAAAATACTTCATCACAAGCCTTTAAAGAGAACGGAGCTCTCTACAGCACCGGGGGGTCTGTCTCTGGGTTGGCAGTGCTGGTGGTGACATGTCTATGGAGTGTTGAGGAACCCGGAAGTATCCCGCCGCACTGAAAGACCCGGACGAATATATATAATCACTTGCCTTTTGTTAGCTTCAACACACACACACACACACACACACACACACACACACACACACACACACACACACACACCAGTGACGGGCCCCCTTACTGGTAACCAAGAGGGTCTGAAGAAAATGTCAGACGGTAAGATGTGCGAAGGTGGCGAAAGGTCCTATTGCACGCGGGGGACCACCTTGTGCTCGGATCACTAGTGCCTCGAGGGTTTCTCGGCTCTACAAGCCCCACAGACGTTGACCTCACGGAAGACTTTATCTCCTCCCAACCGTCAAGGTGGCAGTCTTGCGTCTTAGTCCTTTTCGAGGCGACTTCTGTTTGGATGATGACTCGAAAAGTGTCTGTTCAAAAGAAAATCAGTTTCGTCCATTTGGTCGTTGGTGGGAATCATCGCCAGGAGAGTTTGGTGGTCAGCCACGTGGGTTTAGTCCTCAGTGTTATATGGTCACCACAACACCTTCGCCCAACGAGGTGGATTGAATACGACTATAACGAGCCATACACACCAAGACTCAGTCAAGGAGTAAACCCGTGACTAAGGTCTTCATCACCTGCCTGCCATCCGGTGGACCCAAAATGGGATGGCCAAAGCCTTCCTCTTTCCCCTCCCTCCCTACCTCCCTCCTCGACAGTGGCATGAATGAGCAGTGGCAACAGTCGTACATGGCCGCCCCAACGTGACCACTGGGGCCTGTTGTTTCCTCCGATCACACAGGACATTTTGCTTGGCCAGTGTGGCGGCGGATGGTGAGGCTGGCTCATGATGACGGCTAAGTTTGCCGTGGCGACTTACGAGGTCTACCGCACTCAGCACCACTTGTAGGCTCCAGGGAAGGATTTGTGGACAACCTTGAGTTCCGAGTAGGTTCAAGAGTAAATGACTCTTTGGTTTACGTTCTTTTTACGGAGGCTTTTCAGTGAAGACTGAGTGAATATTAACCGGAATTTCTTAAAAAATATTTAATTTCCAGTATATTCTTAAAACTTCTATTAAAATCAGGTGCTGTTCATGTCAATCTGTCTCGTTTAGTTATCGAATTTCACGCTAAAACGTATTGATGAATGAGGTGGTTTCCTCAAGTCATTTCCTGGACACCTGGCGTAGATGACGATGGATTGAGGTGGGAGTGTGGAGAGTCCGGTGTGGCCTCCAGCGGGTTTTCCGCTGATGAGGATGGATGCTGCGGCTGCGGGAGGTTCATCCAGGCTTTCGAAGCGAGTCAAGTCCCGTTAAGTGACACGGGGACCTCCTGATAACAACCCAAGGAGGAAAGTTGGTTCTTTGTGGCTTAAAGTTTGAGGTTTTGCTGACGCGCAGGATCATTGATCTGCCAACCGCCTCCCTCCTGGAATCACGGAAGAACAAGGGCATGGAATTAAACACGCTCAAACTCCACATTGTGTGGGCAACGTAGACAAGATGTCAACATTAGGATAAATCTTTCTTTCTCAGTGATGTTCATCTTCCATCCACTCCAGTTCGTCCTCCCTGAGAAGCGGCGTTATTCAAGTGCATATAAGCCTTCATGACTGCTCTTTCGGGATTCCTGGAAGCGCATTAAAGAGAGTCTATTAAAAACTCAAAGAGTTTTTCTCTCTCTTTTTCTCTTCAGAAAAAAGGAATCTTGATGTTGACGTCGACAGTTTTCTTCGCCCATTAAGATAATTTCTTTCGACAGCAACTTAAAAGGGAGTAAAACGTAAGAAGCAGCCACCGTTGGAGTGAGGAGAGATTTTTGAAAGAAAAGAAAAGGAAAAAATGAAGAAACTTGGAGGCGCAAGGAGGTAACTCTGGCAAGATTTTATTTTGTAGGGAGGACCTCCTCTGGGAGTACTTGGGCTGAAGAATGTGACAGTGGAAGGGTGAGGACGGGCCCCTGTCGTGAGTGTTGTGTGGGACGCAGAGAAAAGAGTTCCCGACAGCTGTAAAGGCCTACCAGGGGAAGGGCTTTAGGTTGGGGGGAGGGAAGAGGAGGAAGTAAAAGGGGAAGAATGAGGGAGTTGTGTGATAGAAGGAGCAGGTGATGGACCATTGGTGAACACACACACACACACACACACACACACACACACACAGGGTACCTACTATATGTGAATGCCTGCTACGAAATTTAGCAAGAAATGAAAGGATAGTACGTGGCTTGATGAACAATACAATTCCTTTCAGATCCATTTCGGGACATCGTATTATCAACCAAGACGCACACAAGAATTAGGAAATATGTAGCGTCTTAAGACCTTATAGCACTGACGTTAGACCTTGACCTGGGAAACTTTCTAGAAAGTAGAAGCACGTGTCTGCACACTGCAAGATTAACAAGTCTTGATTCGTATCCAACACCTTACGGTAAGGTATCAGGTGCACATCTCTTCCATAATGTCTCTTAGTCCACAAGTCTTTAAGACCCTGATCCGTGACCCTCACCTCGAGTACATAATAATCACACGTAGTATAGTTCGCGTTATATCAATATCTATACACCTAATCATGATATATCGTATATACAAGGATCTGATAACACGACATTTCACGACTTTGTATCATCAACCTTTGACCTTAACCTCGAAAAATTGATCTGATGTAAAGGTACAGTTGTGCAAATTTCCCCGTACAAAACTGGTCCTTAACCATAAGTCATAAGATGGTATGGACGCACGTATCTAGTTTCATTTTAGTGCCGAAGGTCTTTTGACCTCGTCCTGTGACCCATAACCTCAAAACATTGATGAGACATAGACCTTTATAAGCAAATTTAATTGTACAAGATTGACCCTTATCCATTAACCTTTGGTACATGGTTGGTCCATGTCTTCATGAGATATCGAATACATTGGATGTAAACGCACGGTCATTCAGACTGAATGAGCAAATGCAATAGATGTACCATTCTTCCTTGCAACAGGGCAGTCTGTAGAACTTGGTTCACCTAATGAAAAACACGAAATTTGTGTATTTACCAGAGCCATAACCAGCAAGGCACAGCTAACAAGCACGATTATCCCAGTCCAACAGAGAGAGCCGCTAGGATGCCGTTCCAGCACAAACTCATAGGCTTGAGCCATTCAGGCGGAGAGCCATAGGTATAAACCATTCCATGAGAGAGCGTCAGGGGTAAGATATTGCCCCAGACAGCCGCAGGTTGTCGGCCAATCCAGCGGGAGTTCCAGCTATATGCCATTCCAGCCGAAAGCCGCACATAGTCCATTCCAGCAGAAAGCCACTGCGGCACAGACCGAGCTGTAGGCGGAGGCCGCTTCCACCAGAGAGGAGCTACAGACGCACACCATCTCAGGAGAAGGCCGAATCAACAACACCCTGCCGTGTTGCCCGTGACTACGCATTTCAGTGCCAACTAATCCCCCGCGAGGCAGGCAGCACCATGTGCCACCTGACCAGGACGCCAATTAAGTTAGGGGTCATGTTTTAGGTCACGGGGAGGAGAGGGTGTGGGAGAAGGGGGTAGGTGGACGGGGGTGGGGAGGATCTGGGTCTGGTAGTGTGGGTGGGTGGGGGGATGGGGGTGGATGGGGGAAGAGCCAAAACGCTGTATGTCAAACTAACTCCAAAATAAACGAGGCAGATGTCATGGCGCGTCTTCCTCACTGTCGAAGGCGACGTCTGGACGTGTTGGTGAGACGAGGGTATTGATGAACCTAGAAATACTTGTGTATGATGAGGGTATATTGATGAATATGAGGACACTTGAATGATGAGGAAATACTCGATAGATGCAGGCATACTGGCGAGACAAGGAATTTCGGATAGGTAAGATATACTGTTGAATCTGGGTATGATGATGAGTCTAAGGTATGCTCTTGATTATGAGCTTTCGTACCACGATCCACGGAAGACATTATTTGCACCTCCTTAGTTCTATGAAATTTTACACGTCTTCCTCTTTGAAAAATCTATCTTTCTACTCTTCTCATACTAATCCACATATTTCTCTTCTCTTCCACTATGACAAACAGCCTCGTGAGGACTCAGTGGTCTGTTGCTGTTTGAATTCATTTGTTTTCACTTGTAAATTGGATTACCAAACTGTGGGCGGGGAAGAACTGCTTAAGTGGATTGTTTCCCATCGAACAGACACTGCATAAGACTCTCATACTAGTCCAGCAATGGATGGGACTGAGAGTTTCATACAATGCCGTACTTTGTGGATGGGTAGGGCAAAGAATAGATATGTACGACGTATGAACGATTCTAGGCTTCACAAGCTTGGTCATTTCAGTGGTTGAGGTACAGAGATTTGCCGCAGATATTCACATCAAATATATCTACGATAGGGGATCAAAATAGTGGTATGATTAATGAGAGGAAGGACTTTTGTCCCGTCTTAGAATCCAAGAGGAGGTTTGGGGGAGACATGATAACCCGGAATAAGTTCCCAAAGGGTCATGATGGTAGTAGACACAACACTTAACTTTTTCTACACGACCCTACACCAGGAGGAGGATGGAGGAAGAGAGTCCTGTAAAACAAGAGGACATGTACGAGCGTAAGGAGGTATTTCTACGACACCACAGTGGTACACATGGTTTATATACTGAACAACGGTACAGTAAATGCAGATAGCACTGGAAGATTCACAAGGCCGTATGATAAAAGGTTGGCAAATGATGCCCTAGGAGTGTAAAGCTCCCTTTCCATACCTGGAGATAGGAAAACAAATAAGTGCGCAGACGTGCACGCACAAAGTACTCGGTCACGTGATGAATCACACACGGGAACACGTGCGCCGCTGGGAAGAGAGACGTGTGTACAGAAACAGACATGCGCGACCCAGACACGCAGGAAAAGTTGGAGTCATACACGAGCACGTCAACATACGAACACAAACTCCACATTCCACGCAAACCTACGCGGATTTCTGAACGCAAGATTAAACAATGTGACGACCTATTTTTGCATGAGTTAAAGGGTGTGGTGGTGGTGGTGGTGGTGGGCGGGAATTTTACGCACGTGGGGTCCCATATATTTAACTTTATCTTTGTCATACTATTTCCTTAATGATATTGCATGAACTGTTTATATCATCAGACTATTCCTATTCGAGAAAGACACGATTACCGCAGAAGTGGTACATGATTTTAAGCTACCATATTCTGTAGTGTCTCGTTATTTCTTATATTTTATTATATATGTTATGATGAGCGGACTGAGAACTAAGTCGTGTGAGATCCGTGTAAATGACTAACATTACTTGCGCCTCCTTAGCCACATGATAATCATGCTGGTTTTTCCTCTCTGAATCTTCCGTATGCTTTTGTATTCTCACCACACTGATCTGTGGGTATCTGATGCCTTCCACTGGCACAGACAACCTCAAAAGGACCCAATGGTCTGCTGCTGTTTGAATTCCTTTGTGTTTAGCCTTTGTATACCGACCAGCCCAGGGTCAGTGGTATAGGGTATACCAATGAGTCTATTACTGATGATAACCTCGAGTATGCTAGTGACCTCGAGTATAATGCTGAACTCCTGAACACCGATGAGCAAGGATGGTTGTTACATCATTCCTGTCTTCGTAACAGCTCGTGACATCATTGACAGGTCACGAAACGGTCGTGATGCAAAGGTATATTATGAACACGGACTGTGAATTGATGATAATGATGACAATGATAATAATATTATTATTTACGGTTTATTGATTTAATTGCAGTAATGTACATTTCTGACTTTTTGGACATTCGTAAAGAAAAAACATATTCGAGTGAAATACGATTAAACGTTTTCGTAAGAAGGATGGGTTCATTACCCTAACCCCCCCCCCCCACCCCCTTCCCAAATATCAGAAACCTGGACAATAATGAAAAAAAAAAAAAGACATGAACTACAAATCATGAAATAGACGAGCTGGTCAAATTCACCATCATCAGAACTCTGTGTAATGCATTAAACAAAAGAACAACGTAAATAGACAAGAAAGTATTGTAGATCAAGAACTAGAAACCGTAAGAAAACCCCCGTGAAGCATATTAAACGAGAACTTGATACCGTAAAACTTGGAGAACTGGGTATTACTGGGAACCGTAGTTTCGAGACAAAGCAAAACGAGTCTCTAGGTCGAGACCGGTGGAAAACGTAGCAACAAAGGGACCAGATTTTGGCATTCCTGGTCAGTGTGTCTGGCGAGATGGAAGCAGTCACTACACAGTCATACTGATGATGCTGAACCCTGTCTTTCTGTCTGTCTTTCAGACGATTCGAGGTGTCTGTCTGTCTGTTTGTCTATGCTCCGTTTCTGTCTTGTGTCTCTTTGTCTTTCTCTGGCTAGTGAATAACAGTGTTGAAGTGAGTAAAGAAAATCTATGAAGTTAGAAATTCAGTAGACGAGTTTAAGTATATGAAAGGCAATTCTTTATTACTTTTAGTTAATGCTCACAACTAACATGCATTTTCTGTCTGCCTTATTTTCTTATCATTTTCTTGGATTATACTCCTTTTTCCCCCCAAGCATAGGTTTCAACATTTGGAAGTCGAAGATTAAGTGAAAAGGATTGTTTTAAAATTTTGGTTGCGGGTATACATTCCCTTTCAAGGTGACGCCGAAAACAGAGGTGATTTAGTATATACGCCCTTGAGCCAGGCTAGGCTAGAATTATAAATGAGGAATGGAGTCAGGCAAGATAGAATTACTACCACCATGCAACTGTAACTAGGTCTGGCTAGGAAGAAGCTGGATGAAGGGGAGAAAAATTCAGGAATAGATGCAAAAGATGATACACACCTTCACCCTGATGTGTACCCCTTTACCCTCCTCAATCCTCACTCTCCTGGTTGGCAGGTCCTCTCTTCCTCCTCCTCCTCCTCCTCCTCCTCCTCCTCTTCCTCCTCCTCCTCCTCCTCCTACGCCCCTTGGGAAACACATGCATGACACGGGTCCCGAACAGGGAACACGGGACGGGACACAGGACAAGGAACGTGGACATGGAGGATAATTCAACGAGAGTAGGGGGGAGGTATATTTGTCGTTAGCCCTCGTCGTTGTTTGAGTGACTGAGGGAGAGTGAGTGAGATAGTATGAGGGAGGGAGAGTGAGTGAGGAAGGGTGAGTGAGATAGTATGAGGGAGTGAGGGAGGGAGAGTGAGTAAGGAAGGGTGAGTGAGACAGTATGAGGGAGGGAGGGAGTGTGTGTGCGTGCGTATGTGTTTGTGCGTGCCCGTCCCAGTGTACATAACTATCCTTCGTCATGGCCAGTAATAACAACCACAAAAATATCACACGACCTCAAATTATGTATTTTGATTAATTAAGTTAATCTCTAGCCCAGAAATGACGTCAGGGGAGGGAGGGGGGGGGG
>JAUUDZ010054081.1:0-10422 GCA_032361705.1 Panulirus versicolor | reverse complement strand
GCAGTTATGTTTACCACATATGCACAGCACAATGTCTTTCACGTCAACAGGACATTATTTTCACTTAATGGGCTCAGCTAAATGGCTCACGCAAAGGACCACATAAGGGGCATCACTAACTTGGCACACCTGCTTACCGTTCGGCCTACTTCATCAAAACACCAAAACAACAACTTAATTAGAAAGGACACAAGTTCTTGTGCTTCCAGATACATATAACACCCCCGCCCACCGCTCTGACTGAAACAAGACATCCACTGAAGTACCCTCTTCAGTACCGTACCCAATCCTTCTTGAGATTACCTTCTTCACCGATCAACCTTTCCACAGGGGATGATCACTCCACCACAGCCTCCAAACTGACGAGGAAACATCCACCTCACCATTCACTCATCCAACAGCATCTCCACATTGCATCCACCTCAATGTAGAAAGATCTCACCTTGGTCGATAAGATATATTAATTTCTACATTTATTTTTCTCTCCCCAAGCTTGCTCTCGCTGTTCGTCCCACGGATGGATGTAATGTTTGTTGGTCGGAGCGGATAACAAATTACTATTTTTTCTCTCCCCAATTTATTGCAGCTAAACTTTCGGTTCAGAGGGGAAGTTGAAGGCGAATGTTGCAGCCCAAATTGATTCGTGCAATTTATGGGGTATATAGTACCTAATACATAACTTTTATGGTGCCACTGTGGTAATGCCCAGTCTGATGAATGGCTACAGTTTTCCTGTTAATTTATTTATTTTTATCTTTTTTTGTGCTAGGAAAGCGTCATCGGTCGCAACTTGATACGGAAACATAGAATAGATATTAGCTGCAGTGGCCGTTCCTAGATAGTTATTTTGAGATTCATAGTTTTGTGATAATCTGCTGGAGTGTGTGTGTGTGTGTGTGTGTGTGTGTGTGTGTGTGTGTGTGTGTGTGTGTGTGTGTGTGTGTGTTAGTGTGTGTGTGTGTGAGAGAGAGTGTGTCTATGTCGTGTGTGTCTGTGTGTGAGTGTGTGTGTGTGTGTGTGTGTGTGTGTGTGTGTGTATGGTGCGGGATGTCCATTATGATCATTTGTACTCGTTTACCTCCTAATATCATCCCACTTTTCCTAGGTTATCCTGTTCTGGCACCTTCACTGGCTCCCTCTTCCCTTCCATGCTACCCAACACCTCCAACAATACACCTGATCATCTCCATCTCCTGCGGCACGAGTTCTGAAAAGAGACCATAGCAAAGCCTCACCACTATCAAAGGCACTGTTGGCTGGGAGGTCTCAGGCTCCCACCATCCAGCCTCCGAACCCAGTATGGCACAAACAATATCATGCCGCGCCCTCTCGCCCGTGGGGAACAGCTGCTGGCTCTAGAGGATGTGAAATATGAGCCGAGTGTAGGGCGTAACTTATATTCCGGCTCTGCTAACGCCAGCCGTCTCCCCAGCGATCACGGTGAAGCATAACGATGTACGATGGTGATGCACGGAGGGCAGATAGGATATGTTATCAGCTAGATTATCTAGCAAAGGTTCTCATGACAGTATAGATCACCCGGGCTTGTGATTCACCTTGCCTTATCCTAGCACCCATAACCCCTGTATCTTGACTGTCACAGATATGATAACATACAATGTCTGTCTTTCCTCATCACAAACGAATTTAAGATTTTCATTTTGAGACCTGATGATGCTTCAGTATTACAGTACTGAAACTAATATTTCCTCCCCTTTAGTGGTTTTGGTCACTGGGTATCGACAGGTGATAGCACACCAGAATTTAGACCATGTACGAAAAGCTTATGAGTTAAATACGTATGTTTAACATTTTATCAGCTGTCGTATTGTCTGTAAACACAAAGCGAAGGGTGAACAATAAATAAAGAGATTTTCAATGTTATTGAATGGTAGAGACGGAGTAAATGAGTTTCTGTTGATAGCGCTCTAACACAATCATAACAGAGTCATTTACAGATGCATAATTATGAGGCTTCGGGGAAGAAATGGTTATACAATTTACCTAAAAGCTTCCAAAGATATATGAAGGCGCACCAAGTAGGAATTGAATGATTAGGCATGATTGCCATCATCAATAAGTATCATACGTACTCTCGAGGTAATCAGAGAGGATCGTAGGGAAAGCCTGATGCTACTGCGTAAAGATACAAGTGTTAATCTAACAATACGATTCAGAAATGCATAAGGTAAGAGATCACTCACTGCTTGGCTGACGGTGAAGTAGAGGAGAAACCTCCACAGCGTCCTGATTCAGAACACTTTCATAAGAACATACCTCGGGGCTTGTTGGACTGGAATCCCATACGATGCCTTTCGAAGGACTCCAGCACAAAAACTTACGTATCCTAAATCAATCGAAGTCTAATGCGCTCCTCCTTGCCTCAGACGCGTAATTGGGTGAGGAATCTAACGCAAATCATCGGAGGATCCGAGGCAAAATCCTTCAGGCAATTGTCATCTCAGCCAACCATTACTCAGGCGACATCCGCTGCTCCTAAGCAGGGTCCTCCTGGCATCCTCTTGGCCCCCTAGGTTCCTCACACTCTGTGAACAATAGAATCACACATTACATACAAAACACCTACATATGGCATTGCAGTGAGGCGAGATAACTGAGTAAGGGAGAAGGAGATGAGGAGACGAGTAAATCATTTATCTTGGAGAGACAATGACCTAGTGTTGGAAAGTTCTGTCCAATATTGTCAGTTCTGATCCTCCCTGACCTGAGGTAGGGCTAATCTAAACACCGTATAAAATTCACCTACTGAATATAACATGTAGTGGTGTGGTTGCATCTTAAGGCGAGCAGCTCCATAAATATCATTGGATGACTAAGCTCCACATATATGACGTAATTTTCTTTTTGTTTTTTAGTGATGTATGCTATAACCATTTTCTCCGCTTATCTATAGCGTGTCCAGCGCTCCTATGCTTGACAAGTTTACGAGAATTTTAATTTTTCATATAAATTAAATGTAATTTGCTACACAAACACCTCGAGAAATATTGAATCAGTTTTTTAATGGTAACTACACCATTATTTCTTTCTTTTTGAGGAGGAACGATCAAGAGGTGTAGACTTGTGGTAAACAACATTACTGGGGGAAGAAAACGTAAGGTTGATAATAAATCTGTCATCGTGGAAAACTATTTAACAGTAGTCAGGAGGTGGAGGAACGAGGCAGCACAGCAAAGAGCAAGAGAAAGAGGAGGAGGAGGAGGAGACGAGGAAAATGAGACAATGTTAGAGATAAGAAAGGTATGAAAGAGGGATTAACATAGTGGGAGGCAACGAGAAAGAAGTCTAAGTGAGAATAAAAGCAAAACTAGAGAAAGGAAACACTGTAGGTGATGAACGAACCTTAAATGCAAATGATCAGTCAAGTGTCACAAATACACACACTTATGTGAGCACGTACATAGACATATACCCATACAAACACGTTCCCGCACAAAAGCATAAGTGAAAAGGTATAAGCTGAACACAGTCATTCTTATTCTAAGATTTGGTGAAGAAGAGGACACGGACAACGCACGAAAGCTTGATAGTAATAAAAACGAAGTTCGGATGTATGAGCTCATACATAAGGGGAGGTCACCAGAGGAGCAAAGACGACTAGCGACAGGCACAAGATAAGAGCAAAAGAGGGAAATGTTGAGACAGCCAGACGAGATGAGGAACAACTGGATGGAATATTTCATCTGGAGAGAGAGAGAGAGAGAGAGAGAGAGAGAGAGAGAGAGAGAGAGAGAGAGAGAGAGAAGGGTGGGTAACTATGAACAGGGGAAATTAGTTTAGGGAAATGGAGAGCAAAGGCAAGACACACAATTGATTTCTAGATTTGTAGATAGTGACAAGAAAACAGGAATCAGAGACACGTTAAACAGGACGACAGAAAGTGGAATATTCAGAGATCAGATCAACACTTGGACTGGCAAAAGGAAATATTGCAAATATTTACAAAGATGCTTTTGGCGGAAAGCATGGCTACTGAAGGGGAAGAACACTGTCAAGATGTGGGAATTCAAGAAATCCCGATCTTGTTCTCTGAAGGAATGAGTGATTAATGAACAGGTGGACTTTAAACGTGTCTGTGGAGGAGAGACGGGTAAGCAAGATGGGGTAAGATGAGAAACGATACACAGATTCTGGAAGGTGATGGAGGCGACCATAAAGAAGAGGTATTGGACTGGGCATATTCTAAGAGGGGATGGATTTAGGGAAGCCTGGAACTGAAGGGTAGATGGAAGGGAAGCTTCCAGGAGGATCACTGAGGATTACCATCATGGAAAGGAGTGAGAGAAGGTTCGTACAGAGGAAAGAAGGGAGAGTTGTGACCATAGAGGAATGGAGGAGACTGTGGGACAAGATGACGTAATACAGACACTGAACAGCAAGCCCATACATTTAGATAAGCTTCCCTTGAAGTATTATAGCCTCTTATCAATGAGATAAAGTCACTCGAGATTGAGAAATATCATCCACTCTTGAAAAAAACTATAATGCTAGGTTTCCTTATGTAAGACCATGAGGCCGAAGGCAAGGATTATGATGCTATACAACAAAAAGCATCATCAAGCCATGCTTTTTTGTTACTTGTGATGATATCGCTGATTTTTAGATAGCTTCGTCCTTTACAGATATACGATGACCTTGTCACAATAACTACGAGGTATTACAGTTTCTGGGAGATATACTGTGATCCAATACAGATAAAATGATTGACTTCAGATATCGACAACAAACTGTTTACCAATACGTGATGGATATAAGCTCCACGATGAAAATATAGAGTTATAAACATTGCATTTAAAAGCATACCTCGGAGGGGAAATCTATACGTAAAAATATTCACTTTTTACCGGCACGCACGTAAATCAGTAATTCAATCAATCAGTCACACATCAGAACGGGAGTCATAAACGACAAGAGCTCATAGAATAGGTCAGAAACGGCAAGAGCTCCGAGAACAGGGGTCAGAAAACAAAAACAGGGCCTAGGAGAGGAGTCAAAAACGGTAAGAGCTCCAAGTTCAGGAGTCTAAAACGACAAGAGCTCCGAAATCAGGGGTTAAAAACGACAAAAGTACTTAAAACAGTGGTAAAAAATAACGAAAGCTCTTAATACAGGTGACAAAAACGACAAAAGCCCCAAACACAGGAACCAAAAATGACACGAAATTCTAGCACAGGCGTTAAGATGACAATAATGCTTAGTACAGGAGTCAAAAATAGCAATTGCTCCTGTTACAGGAGTCGACAACAAGAGTTTCTAGAACAGGATTAAAAAAAGAAAACGAACAAGAAATCCTGTCACCCTCAGTGAAAAGAAAAGTCAGGTTACGAGAATGATCAAATGAAAGATTAACAACGTAATCCTGATTGTTAGATTGCATGGAGAACATTTCGCAACCTTTTCAAATGCTTCAAGGCTTCATCATATTGCAGCAGAAGTCGGCACGCTCTCCTTTACAAAATCCTGGATCTTCATTACAGACGCGAGCAATGATGCGAGTCTCATCAGAGAAGAGCGTGTCATCATGTGGTCATGAGAGCGTAAAAGAGCCTTAGTGATTATCTAACAAAGTTTTACTAATTTCATCTGATATTACAAGATGATCATTATGATTATAAAGTCTTATATGTTTTCCCCACGAGCCATAATGGGGGCTCATTTTTTCATCTGGTATTCTTGGTCAAGAAAAGGAAAACTTGATAAAGGCATTGAGTAAAAATAGTTTACTAGGACAGAAATAAAGACATTAGAAAGAAGTACAAAACTGTTTCAAATACTCAAACCACACCATACTATAGTTGAATGATTATCTTGGATAAAGATGAATTATAGATAATGAAACTTATTCATATTCTTTATACACCAGGAACATGTTACTAAAAGATGAAAGATGACATATCTCTGGAACACGAACTCGTACAAAATGGCAAACTCGATCCCTTTCTCGGCTCGAACGCGATACAAAGCTGCGTCATTTCATTTCCAGAAGCAATAGACGTATCTGCTTTTCATCCTCTACGTAGCTTTAACTTCTGATAATCATACAGTGGCGTATAACTCTTCAGTGAAAGGAAGAGAAGCTTTGAATAGAATATGTATACTTTATGTTAGAGCACAACAGGCTTTAGTAAAGTAACTTCATCAGTCTTCTTGAGAGTGTTGTCTTTATATTGAAGTTGTACAACCAACGGAACACAGACGTACGGTGGAAGCCTGTTATTCTGTGAGGGGAAAAGTTTCTTCCAGTTCCCACAACAATGTTTGTCTGGAATATGTCACAGATTCATACCGGCGGAACAGGTCCTCGTGATCCATGAATTAGATTACATCTCTTGTAAGATCGGCTCAGACTAAACCTTAAAAGTGCATTGGTCTCACAGACAGTCTATGTTAGTCTCAGCTTGGACTTCTTTTCAAAAGATTCTAGGGTAGAAAATTATATTTGTCATATTCTAGCTAAGTTGAACGATAAATTATTAGGGTAGAAAATTATATTCATCATAGCCTCGCTAAGTTGAACGATAAATTATTAGGGTAGAAAATTATATTTATCATAATCTAACTAATTTGAACGATAAATTATTATCGTACCCTGTGCTTTTTTTTTCCTGTAATGTTGTCCTCGAGAATAGCCTGCGCTAATCGTGGCCTTCAACATTATAGAGGATGATCTGGGTCGTGAAAGCCATCTAAGTCGCCTTAATGAGAGGCTTGGCCTTATACCGTGGTGCTGGAACACCGCCTAAGACGGAGTAACTAACCATCTGAGATTGTGCCAGGAATCTCTCACGCCCACAGCTTCCACCATCACAGTCTGCTGCCGTCCCCCGTTCCTGCCACTCCCTTACGCTAGGCACTGTGGTTGGTCTACAGTCCTGGCACTTAGGTATATTTGGACTAGATAATGAAAAACAAACAAACATATGACTACACGAAAATTATGTAGATGAAGAATCGATCAAACATTTCCTCTTCTTTCATTTTCAAAGTATATGTTATTCAATGAAAGCATCTCTTGTTTTCATTCATCTAAAGACGTTTGAAGTAATTCTATCCTCCTTGCTATAGTTCATCCTACATGCAAAGCTACACTCTCCTAATTCACCCCCGTCTCTTCCATTGCCGACAGTTCCTCTCGATATTTTAGGTCATTCAACGTGACATTCTTGTTTACGTGTTCATACCCATCAGCCGCCTACTCAGAACCCGCGGGGTCAGAGAGACAGTGCAGGGAGTATTTTTAGTATGGTATAATCCAGTTCATGCAACGGTCACCTGACAATATTCCCTGGAATATCATCTTATAACTTGCAGGCGAGACGCCCATTCTGTCTTTGCCGTCACACTGGCACACTGGAACGCTCGTTCGAGTTGAGACTTCCACAGGAAATCTTACATATGCCTTAGGAAGATGGGTCGGCCGTAGCCCCTGACCCATAGGTGTTTAACCAGCGTTCACAGACTCACTGCTTCGAAGGCAAACGCGTCTGAGACTGTTGGCTCTGTTGATTACTCTGCTCTGTCAGGTTATAATCCCTCTCAAGCTCTGTGATTCCAGTCTCCCTTCCTATAAACTAGAAAACTATTATGGAAAATTTCAAAAGAAGGAATCCTATTGTATATAAGTTTCCTTCTTCCAGCCACATATAGGTTGGTGTCAGTAGATACAGTGTGTTTATACTAGGCTATACATACTGTGTTGTAGTACAGGTTCTGTTTGTACAGTATATAAAGTGTGTACTGGGCTATATTTGGTGCACTGCCTGTGCTGTACATACAATGTGGATATACTGTTACTGGATGTACTTTCCATACAATATATCCATTGTGTATATACTGGGCCATAGTGATTGCTCTGTCTGCAGTTTGGTCCGTCTGTCTAAGTTCCGTTTGAAATTTCCTCGCACTATGTTACTTCCTTTAATACTTCAAGCCTCTCTCATCTTCATGCCAGCTGCCCATCTATGCTCCAATGCGTGCCTGCACTATACTGAGGTTCTGGAGGTTCATAATTCAAGAATCTGCACTGTGTTGACTGACCAGAAATCCAGCTTGTCTTTGCCAAGCTGAATTTAGGCTATGCGTCAGTATCAACTAGATGATCTCTGCCTAGCTGTAGTCTGTCTTATCAAAGCTGCATGATGGTATTATGGTAGGCGTCATCAATAACGCGCGTTGACCTGAGCACACATGGACTAGCAAGAGCCACTTGCTACATCATGCGTTAATGCGCGCAGTAGTGGGGTGGCTCGGTAAGTGATTCTGATAATGTTCGTCCCAGTGAGATTCATCTAGGTAAGTCATCCACCGACGTTTGTACCAGTGAGTTCGTTTGGAAAGTCTTCAGTGAATACCAGAGTTAGTGACACTCGAGACTGTAATATGAGTCCTCGCAGAAGTCGAGATTAGGGCTGTTCCCGTACGAGATGTATGTAGGATCTTCTCAAAATACTCAAGTCTTTAAGCATCATCATTCAATCAGATAGTCACACAGGACGACAGTGAGCGGGGTCTGGCAGCCGTCAGCGCCAGGTTAAGAGTAAGAAGAAGCAAGGGAAGATCAGCCACGCCAATACAATCTACTGTCACCAAGAGCGATTCAAGAGGCAGTATTGTCAACAGTCTGTCTCCATTCCGTACAGTAATATCAGCAGTCCTGTGATCTGTCTTCTAGTGCAACATGCTGGCCTCAGGTTGCGGGGTCTCCTGCTTTGGTGAACGAAGTAGTTTTTTCAGCGTAATACCTTAACTTTATTCAACAATGAATACTATCAGTAAAGAGTTAAGGTTGTTAGTGCTTCATCGCACAACCCTAATGTAGGTCAAGCATTCGTGGCCACAAATAAAGCCATTGGAAAAAGCCAATCGATGCTATAGGTTGCTGTCTATTACCTTTAAGTACGAAAGCAATCTAGTGTGACCCTCGTCACCTGTCGACTCTTGCAGAAGATATCTACACACACGGTAGGTTCTACATTGTACTCAGGTCCGATGGTTTTACTCCTTGCTAGCGTCATAATGATTTCTTTGTCGACGCTGCATTCACATACCTTCTCGCGCGAGGGATCACCATCTCCTCTCTGTGACTGGATTTCATAACTTCCAAGGGAGGGGGTCACCATCTCTCCTCTGTGACTGGGTCTCATAACTTACTACGGGAGGGGGTCACCATCTCTCCTCTGTGACTGGGTCTCATAACTTCCAAGGGAGGGGGTCACCATCTCTCCTCTGTGACTGGGTCTCATAACTTCCTACGGGAGGGGGTCACCATCTCCCCACTGTGACTAGGTCTCATAACTTTTCTCGAGAGGGGTTATCATCCCCCCCCCTCTGTGACTGGGTCTCTCTAGGTCATTATGTAGAAAAGCGGCTATCGTTGCATCACCAGGGGTATATATTCAGAGTGTATGAGGTCTTGGGCTTATCATTAACACCTGAAGACGATGTTTAACATTATCTTCGGCTGGTGGATGTAGCTTGACGCAAACGGATGGCCTTAATAACCCTGGCAGCTAATAGGCCCAGAGCCTAAAAGAACTAACCAACCAACCAGTCAAGTTGAAGCTTGTAGCGCAGACGGATGAGAAAAAGTCCCACAGAGAAAAGTGGCTTTGTCAGGTAACACGATAACTGTGTACTGTTTGTGTGTTACGGGTAGTGAGTATTGTACTCGTGTTGCTTCGTCTCCATATATGCATCATTCATTTACTCATATGTACACACACACACACACACACACTCCAATCCTAATTCGATCTTCAGCTCTTTTGTGGTTAATTAGCTATTATAACCCCCAATTATGTAATTTTTCAGTGTATTCTTACCCGAAAGGCTGCTTGAAATCAACGAACCGTTCTATATTTGTTTATGTATCTTTCGCTGGTTTATGCCTATGCCATGTATACATTATACAGACCAGCATTTACGGGAGGAGGAACATCTGGGCGGATTGTGGACTGGCTGCTAAAATCAGGGTTCGAACCTCTGCGGATTAGATCCCAGCCGGTACGTGCATTCCTGATGGTCAGTAACGCTAACCGTTACACCACGGAGGTCTGATGGGTAGGAGAAAATGTTTACCTCGAGTCCACACGAGGAGAGGCCGCGATAACTTCGCGCATGTTCTATAAGTATGATGGAGAGAGGAGGAAGAGGAGGGTTAATACCCTCGCTTGACTACACTGCGAATCACGAACGTAAGTCAAGAAGAGATATATAAGGACTGCAACATTGCCCCCGTACAGACAAAACACAACACCCGTTCACACCTGTACATCGAAGACTAAGAATAATAAGAAAATAAAGAAAAATAAGAGGAAGAAAAAGAAAGAAAAAGAAGAAGAAGAAGAAGAAGAAGAAGAAGAAGAAGAAGAAGAAGAAGAAGAAGAAGAAGAAGAAGAAGAA
>JAUUDZ010054069.1:0-20981 GCA_032361705.1 Panulirus versicolor | reverse complement strand
TCTTTCTTTCACCTGCTCTCCCGCCCTCCCGTCCCCCCCCCCCTCTCTCTCTCTCTCTCTCTCTCTCTCTCTCTCTCTCTCTATGAGGGTCCCAGGGTCCGTCACTTTTACTGACAGATTCCAGGAAGGTCTGCAGCTGTTGTGGCCGCCTGGGAAAACTCGCGATCTTAAATACGTGAGGAACACGTCTCCTGAGGTGACACACACACGTCTCCTGAGGTGACACACACACGTCTCCTGTTACTGATGACAAGTGTTATTGTTCAGAGCTGGGTGGAGTGGGTGATGACTGCGGCCATAACTGGTGGGTGATGACTGTGGCCATGGCTGGTGGGTGGAGGGGTGATGACTGTGGCCACGGCTGGAGGGATGATGACTGTGGCATGGCATGGCTGGTATCGTGCGTTGTATGTTCAGGATGTGGAGGCAAGGTACATGGCTACCTGGTGCTTCCCACAGTGTGTGTGTGTGTGTCATGACTGAAAACAATGGTACCTTCTCCTTCCCTCGAACAGAGAAGTTTATGAATTATTTTTCTCTTCTCGTCTTTCTTCTTTTCATTCATTTAACTTAAACCAGGTCTACAAACACCTGCAGAGCCATGATCAAGTTCTGTTTGCTGTCCTCACTATATTTGTTTACCTAAGATGAGCTTTGATTGGGGCATGTTTTGCCTGTGCCATATTGGGCACAAAAAATCCACTTGTTTATCATTGGCTTCTTCAAGCAGTGGTCTCTGGTCTTCAAGCAGTGGTCTCTGGTCTTCAAGCAGTGGTCTCTGGCCTTCAAGCAGTGATTTCTGTTCCTCAAACACTGATTTATGGTCTTCAAGCATTGGTCTCTGGTCTTCAAGCAGTGATATCTGGTCTTCAAGCACTGGTCTCTGGTCTTCAAGCAGTGATCTCTTGTCTTCAAGCAGTGGTTTCTGGTCTTCAAGCAGTGGTTTCTGTTCTTTAAACACTGATCTATTTTCTTCAATCAATGGCGTATTGTCTTCAAGCAATGTTTTCTGGTTTTCAAGCAATGGTTTCTGTTCTTCAAACACTGATCTATTGTCTTCAAGCAGTGGTCTCTAGTCTTTCAAGCACTGATCTCTGGTCTTCAAGCAGTGGTCTCTGGTCTTCAAGCAGTGGTCTCTGGTCTTCAAACACTGATCTATGGTCTTCAACCACTGATCTATGGTCTTCAAGCAGTGATCTCTGATCTTCAAGCAGTGATCTCTGTCTTCAAGCAGTTGTGTCTGCTCTTCAAACATTGGTCGATGGCCTTCAAGCACTGGTGTATCGTCTTCAAGGAGTGATCTTTGGTCTTCAAGCAATGGTCTACGGTCTTCAAGCAGTGGTCTATGGTCTTCAAGCAGTGGTCTTTGGTCTTCAAGCAGTGGTCTACGGTCTGCAAGCAGTGATCTCTTGTCTTCAAGAGTGATCTCTGGTCTTCAAGCAGTGGCCTCTGCTCTTCAAAAACTGGTCTATGGCCTTCAAGCAGTGGTCTTTTGTCTTCAAGCACTGGTCTATGATCTTTAATCAGTGATCTCTGGTCTTCAAGCAGTGGTATCTGGTCTTCAAGCCGTGGTTTCTGCTCTTCAAACAATGGTCTATGGCCTTCAAGCAGTGGTGTATGGTCTTCAAGCAGTGGTCTCTGGTCTTCAAGCAGTGATATCTGTTTTTCAAGCAGTGGTTTCTGCTCTTCAACATTGGCTTCTGTTCTTTAAACAGTGGTCTCTGGTCTTCAAGCAGTGGTATCTGGTCTTTAAACAGAGATATCTTGCCTTTAAACAGTGGTCTCTGGTCCTCAAGCAGTGGTTTCTGTTCTTCAAACATTGGTCTATGGTCTTCAAGCAGTGGTCTCTGGTCTTCAAGCAATGGTTTTTGTTTTTCAGACATTGACCTATGGTCTTCAAGCAGTGGTCTATGGTCTTCAAGTAGTTGTCTTTGGTCTTCAAGCAATAGTTTCTGTTCTTCAAGCACTGATCTATGGTCTTTAAGAAGTGATCTTAGGTCGTCAAGCAGTTATCTCTGGTCTTTAAGCAGTGGTCCCTGGTCTTCAAGCAGCGGTTTCTGTTCTTCAGACACTGATATATGGTCTTCAAGTAGTGGTCTGTCTTCAGGCAGTGGTCTCTGGTCTTCAAGCAGTGATCTCTGGTCTTCAAGCAGTGGCTTCTGTTCTTCAAGCTGTGGTCTCTGGTCTTCAAGCAGTGGTTTCTCTTCTTCATGCAGTGGACTCTGGTCTTCAAGCAGTGGTTTCTGTTCTTCAAATACTAATCTGTGGTCTTCTAGCAGTGGTGTCTGGTCTTCAAGCAGTAGTTACATGTTCTTCAAACACTGATCTATGGTCTTCAAGCAGTGGTCTATGGTCTTCAAGCAGAGGTCTCTAGTCTTCAAGCAGTGGTTTCTGTTCCTCAAACACTGATCTATGGTCTTCAAGCAGTGGTCTATGGTCTTCAAGCAGTGGTTTCTGTTCCTCAAACACCGATCTACGGTCTTCAAGCAGTGGTCTATGGTCTTCAAGCAGAGGTCTCTGGTCTTCAAGCAGTGGTTTCTGTTCCTCAAACACTGATCTACGGTCTTCAAGCAGTGGTCTATGGTCTTCAAGCAGTGGTTTCTGGTCTTCAAGCAGTAGACCAACTTTTTTCAAAAGATTATTTTGTCGTTTGTGATATTGACTTGAATGCGCATCGTTAGCTACAAGTCTGCGCGGGGGGAGGAGGGGGGGGGGTCTACACATGTATAGCTCCATTTATTCGATATTTTTATCATACAACCTTTATCCCTGCGATAGGGTATCCCTGGGTTAGGGTGTTCCTGGAGAAGGGTATCCCTGGGGAAGGGCGTCCCTAGGGTAGGTTACCCCTGGGGAAGGATATCCCTGGGGAAGAGTATCCCTGGGGCAGGGTATCCCTGGGGTAGGGTATCCCTGGGGTAGGGTATCCCTGGGATAGCGTATCCCTGGGGAAGGGTATCCCTGAGGTAAGGTATCCCTGGGGAAGGGAAAAAAGAATTGTACCTCCGTATCATCTGTGTGTCGTAGAAAGCTGTTAAAGAGGGACTTGGTAACCCCCTCTTCTTGCATTTCAATTTCTTAAAGGTAGAACAGGAGGAGTCACGCGGTGAGTGACAGAAACCTGGATGTTTTGGCTGTCAAACGAAGCTTAAGGGTAAAGGGAGAATAGTTTGGCAGTGCTTTTGGAGTAAAGTCCGGAGATGGTGAAAAGACAAGAGCTAAGGAATAGGTAGTACTACTGTTGAAACAGGAGTCGTAAAAGTGTGTGAGTGTAAGAAAGTGAGTTCCAGACTGATGTAGGTAAAGATGAAAGTGGATTACAGGAGATGGATGAACTCAAGCGTATATGCACCTGGCCATGAGAAGAAATATCGTAAAAGACAAGTATTTTGGAAGGACAGGTCATTGGGAAGACCTAGTTTAAAAAACAGCGAGTAGAAAAGATGGCCAGTGGACATTATTGGCATAATAACTGGTAGGCATGTAAAAGGGAGACTCATGAATGTGCTGAGAGGGGCAGTTGGTGGAATGTCTGATCAATACCTGGTGAAGGTGAGGGTAACGATTTGTAAAGGTGTTCAGAAAAGAGGAAACTTTATGGATGAGAAGAGTGGTGAGAGTAAGTAGACAAAGACTGGTGTGAAGAAATACCAGGAAAGATTGAGCGTAGAACGGAAAAAGGCAAGAGTAAACGAAGCTAGGGCGATGGTGAGGACCGAACGGGAAGCAGTGTGGCATGTGTGAGAGAAGCGTGTGACATGCGTGAGGTGGGAGGGAGGCAGGTGACAAACCGGTGGGATTACGATGTAAAGTTGATGGTGAAAGAGAAAATAGAATAATATTGGCGATGCTGATGATTGGGACATGAGTAAGAGAAAGTGATTAGAGGTCAATAGGAAGGTGAAGGGGTTGAAGAAGAGGACAAATGAGAGGAAAAATGAGATGCTTTGGAAGGGGTTCATAGAGGTTAATAATGTTGGAAAAACAAGAGAACAAGTGGGGGACATTGGTAAAAGGGGCAAATGGGGAAGCGGTATCAGTGATGGTGTGAGGAGAAGGTGGAGAGAATATTGTGAAGGATTACCTGGTGTGTACCTAGTCACGACTTAGTGGGTCTTCACCCCCACAGCTTGGGCTGTGTCGTTGGTCGACTAAGCTGTTGGAAACCACAGCTCAACCCTCGCTCTCTCCCACAGCCTGGTACATTTTGTAAGTACTTCTCCAATATACTCTTAACCATCTCTACTGTGCATCTCCTGTTTCTGATGGTACATCAGGCAAGGTGTTGAAGATGTCTTGGGTGCCACATGTTTGAGGTGGTCTTTCTTCTGTGCGTATGGCACCTCCGGATTTCGGAGGTAGTGTTTAACTGTCTTCCATAAGTGTTGTGGCAGTAGTATATAATGTCCGGATATATAGGTTGGGAACCATAGCTTCTTGGGTACTCCAGATATAGACGATGACATACTTCACTTGTGTCTGTGATATAGTGGCTACAACCTTACATATGTCGGTCATTCTCAGTAATCTTGATCCTTTACCACTGTAATGTGGGCCGTGAATGACAGTAATATGGGACGTTAATTATATCTAAACACTTTCTAATTCCGTAGTTTTGTCTGCCTTTTAGTGTCATGTTAAAACACAACAGTAATGAATCTGTGACAGAATTGATATTTTGATTACAATCATCTCTGGCGCTGGTTTTGTTCTGGACCCGTAGTGTTGATGTTTAGTGGATGTTCTTCTTACTTGTTAGAGGGACACAAAAATACGTTTAACAACAACTACTACAACTACAACAACAACAACAATGCTTTGTTAGTTAAAGTATATAAGGCTCAGGGAAGAGCTCGTGGGTGTGCAGGATTCTAGTGGGTCAGGAGAGGTCAAGTGTGGCAGGTTGAGACATATGGGGCAGGGTTGGCAGGGGTCCTGTGATGCTGGTGATGGTAGGCGTCAGATGAAGCAGGAACACGTGCCAGGCTGCTCTTGTGTGGCCCGTATGGCGGCTCCTGGCGTGTGCGGCGGCTTCCTGTTAGTGCTTGGTTGCAGGAGGTTCCTGGAGGGGCGCTAGGGATGCCGCGGGCGTGGCCGTAGGTCCTGCTGCTCGTGACGGGCGGAGGTGATGTCCCACGCGAGTCTTGCGCCACAATGAAACCCGCCAGGAAGATGAGACATTAATGTGAGGATATGAATCTCTCGCGCTGGCTGGAGGTCCGTGGCCAGCCGCAGGGGCACCAGTCGACGCCTTGAGAAGGATGGAAGGGTCATGTTGACGCAGGCGACTGTGTGGTTGTGAGTACGGTTGTACATAACGGTGTTACATGGCTGATGTAGGGATGCATGGAATTTAAGATGGCGATCAAATACGGCACTTTCTTACTTAAAAAAATCAGGTTTCCAGGAGTTTCTGAGGTGGTTGTGGTGTATATAGTAGGTCCACTGCGCCAGGTGGTTCTGGTGTACGGTGGAGGTCCACGGCACCAGGTGGTTGTGGTGTATGGTGGAGGTCCACAGCGTCAGGTGGTTGTGGTGTATGTTGTAGGTCCACTACGCCAGGTGGTTGTGATGTATGGTGGAGATCCACTGCGCCAGGTGGTTGTGGTGCATGTTGTAGGTCCACTGTGCCAGGTGGTTGTGGTACATGGTGGAGGTCCACAGTGCTAGGTGGCTGTGGTGTATGTTGTAGGTCCACTACCCTAGGTGGTTGTGGTAAATGGTGAAGGTCCACTGCACCAGGTGGTTGTGGTGTATGTTGTAGATCCACGGCACTAGGTGGTTGTGGTGTATGGTGGAGGTCCACTGAGACAGGTGGTTGTGGTATATGTTGTAGGTCCACGGCGCCACGGCGCCATGTGGATGAGGTGTATGTTGTAGGTCCACGACAGCAGGTTGTTGTGGTGTATGTTGTAGGTTCACTACACCAGGTCTTTGTGATGTATGGTGGAGGTCCACTGCGCCAGGTAGTTGTGGTGTATGGTGGAGGTCCACTGTGCCAGGTGGTTGTGGTGTATGTTGTAGGTCCACGGCGCCATGTGGATGAGGTGTATGTTGTAGGTTCACGACGCCAGGTGGTTGTGGTGTATGTTGTAGGTCCATGGCACCATGTGGATGTGGTGTATGTTGTAGGTCTACGACGCCAGGTGGTTGTAGTGTATGTTGTAGGTCTACGGCTCCAAGTGGTTGTGGTGTATGGTGGAGGTCTATGGCGCCAGGTGGTTGTGATGTATGTTGTAGGTCCACGGCACAAGTTGGTTGTGGTGTATGTTGTAGGTCTACGACGCCAGGTGGTTGTGATGTATGTTGTAGGTCCATGGCGCCAGGTGGTTGTGATGTATGTTGTAGGTCTACGGCGCCAGGTGGTTGTGGTGTATGGTGGAGGTCTACGGCGCCAGGTGGTTGTGATGTATGTTGTAGGTCCACGGCGCCAGTTGGTTGTGGTGTTTGGAGTAGGTCCACGGCACCAGGTGGTTGTGGCGTATGTTGGAGGTCCACGGCACAAGTTGGTTGTGGTGTATGTTGTAGGTCCACTGCGCCAGGTGGTTGTGGTGTATGATGTAGGTCCACGACGCCAGGTGGTTGTGATGTATGTTGTAGGTCCACTGCGCCAAGTGGTTGTGGTGTATGGTGGAGGTCTACGGCGCCAGGTGGTTGTGATATATGTTGTAGGTCTACGGCGCCAGGTGGTTGTGGTGTATGTTGTAGGTCCACGGCGCCAGGTGATTGTGGTGTATGTTGTAGGTCCACGGCGCCAGGTGTTTATGGTGTATGGTGGAGGTCCACGACACCAGATGGTTCTGGTGTATGGTGGAGGTCCACGCTGCCAGCTGGTTTTGGTGTATGGTGAAGGTTCACTGCGCCGGGTGGTTGTGGTGTATGGTGGAGGTCCACGGCGCCAGGTGGTTGTGGTGTATGGTGGAGGTCCACTGCGCCAGGTGGTTGTGGTGTATGGTGGAGGTCCACTGCGCCAGGTGGTTGTGGTGTATTGTGTAGGTCCACGGCGCCAGGTAGTTGTAGTGTATGCTGGAGGTCTACTGTGCCAGGTGGTTGTGGTGTATGGTGGAGGTCCACTGTGTCGGATGGTAATTGTGTATGTTGTAGGTCCACTGTGCCAGGTGGTTGTGGCGTATGGTGGAGGTAAACTGTGCCAAGTGGTTGTGGTGTATGGTGGAGGTCCACTGTGCCAGGTGGTTGTGGTGCATGGTGGAGGTCCACTGTGCCAGGTGGTTGTGGTGTATGTTGTAGGTCCACTGTGCCAGGTGGTTGTGGTGTATGGTGTAGGTCCACTGCGCCAGGTGGTCGTGGTGTATCTTGGAGGTCCATTGCACCAGCTGGTTGTGGTGTATGGTAGAGGTCCACTGCGCCAGGTGATCGTGGTGTATGGTGTAGGTCCGCTGCGCCAGGTGGTTATGATGTATGGTGGAGGTCCACCGCTCCAGGTGGTTGTGGTGTATGGTGTATGTCCTCGGCGCCAGGTGGTTCTGGTGTATAGCGTAGGTCCACGGCGCTAGGTAGTAGTGGTGAATGGTGTAGGTCCAAGGCACCAGGTAGTTGTGGTGTATGGTGCAGGTCCACCGCGCCAGGTGGTTGTGGTGTATGGTGCAGGTCCACCGCGCCAGGTGGTTGTGGTGTATGACGCAGGTCCACAGCATCAGGTGGTTGTGGTGCATGGTGTAGGTCCACGGAACAGGTGGTTGTGTTGTATTGTGGAGTTCTACTCTACCAGGTGGTTGTGGTGTATGGTGTAGGTCCACGGCGCCAGGATGTGGTTTTTCATGTAGGTCCATGGTTCCAGGTGGATATGGTGTATGGTGGAGGTCCACGGCCCCAGGTGGTTATGGTGTACAGTGGAGGTCCTAGGTGCCATGTGGTTGTGGTGTATGTTGGATGTTATCGGCGCCAGGTGGTTGTGGTGTATGGTGGAAGTCTACTGCACCAGGTGGTTGTGGTGTATGGTAGAAGTCCACTGCGCCAGGTGGTTGTGGTGGATGGTGGAGGTCTTCTGCGACAGGTGGTTGTGGTGTTTGATGGAGGTCCACTTCGCCATGTGGTTGTGGTGTATACTGGAGGTCTACTGCGCCATGTGGTTTTGTTTTATGTTGGAGGTCCACTGTGCCAGGTGGTTTTGGTGTATGGTGGAGGTCCACTTCGCCAGGTGGTTGTAGTGTTTGGTGGAGGTCCACTTCGCCAGGTGGTTGTGGTGTATGCTGCAGGTCTACTGTGCCAGGTGGTTTTGTTGTATGATAGAGGTCCACTGCACCAGGTGGTTTTGGTGTTTAGTTTAGGTCCACAGCACCAGGTGGTTGTGGTGTATAGTGGAGGTCCACAGCACCAGGTGGTTGTGGTGTATGGTGTAGGTCCACTGCACCAGGTGGTTGTGGTGTATGGTGTAGGTCCACTGCACCAGGTGGTTGTGGTGTATGGTGTAGGTCCTCGGCACCAGGTGGTTGTGGTGTATGGTATAAGTCCACTGCACTAGATGGTTGTGGTATATGGTGTAAGTCCACTGCACCAGGTGGTTGTGGTGTATGGTGTAGGTCCACTTCGCCTGGTGGTTGTGGTGTTTGGTGTAGGTCTACTTCGCCAGGTGGTTGTGGTATTTGGTGCAGGTCCACAGCGGAAGGTGGTTGCGGTGTATGGTGTAGGTCTACTGCGCCAGGTGGTTGTGGTGTATGGTGTAGGCCCACTGTGCTAGGTGGTTGTGGCGTATGGTGTATGGTGCAGGTCCACCTTGCCAGGTGGTTGTGGTGTATGGTGGAGGTCCACAGCACCAGGTGGTTGTGGTTTATGGTGTAGGTCCACTGCGCCAGGTGGTTGTGTTGTATGGTGTAGGTCCACGGCACCAGGTGGTTGTGGTGTATTGTAGAGTTTTACTCCATCAGGTGGTTGTCGTGTATGGTGTACGTCCACTGCGCCAGGTGGCTGCGGTGTTTCATGTAGGTCTACGACTCCAGGTGGATATGGTGTATGGTGGAGGTCCACGGCCCCAGGTGGTTATGGTGTACGGTGGAGGTACATGGTGCCATGTGGTTGTGGTGTTGGTGGATGTTATCGGCGCCAGGTGGTTGTTGTTTATGGTGGATGTCTTCTTCACCAGGTGGTTGTGGTGTATGGTGGAGGTTTACAGCACAAGATGGTTGTGGTGTATGGTAGAGGTCCACTGCGCCAGGTGGAAATGGTGAATAGTGGAGGTCCACTGCGCCAAGTGGTTGTGTTGTATGGTGGAAGTCCACTGCGCCAGGTGGTTGTTTAGTGGAGATCCACTTCGCCAAGTGGTTGTGGTGTATGTTGGAGGTCTACTGCGCCAGGTGGTTTTGTTGTACGTTGGAGGTCCACTGCAACAGGTGGTTGTGGTGGATGGTGGAGGTACACGACCCCAGGTGGTTGTGATGTATAGTGGAGGTTCACAGCACCTGGTGGTTGGGGGTATGGTGTATGTCCACGGCGCCAGGTGGTTGTGGTGTAAGTATGGTGGAGAACCACAGCACCAGGTGGTTGTGGTGTATGGTGTAGGTCCTAGGCGCCAGGTAGTTGTGGTGTATGGCGTACGTCCACGGCTCCAGATAGTTGTGTTGTATGGTAGAGGTCCATTGCGCCAGCTGGTTGTGGTGTATGGTGGAAGTTCGCTGCACCAGGTGATTGTGGTGTCTGGTGGAGATCCACGACGCCAGGTGGTTGTGGTGTATGGTGGAGGTCCACAGCACCAGGTGGTTGTGGTGTATGGTATAGGTCCATGGCACCAGGTAGTTGTGGTGTATGGTGGAGGTCCACTGTGCCAGGCAGTTGTGGTGTATGACATGAGTCCACTGCACTAGATGGTTGTGGTGTATGGTGTAAGTCCACTGTGCCAGGTGGTTGTGGTGTATGGTGAACGTCCACTGCGCAAGGTGGTTGTAGTGTATGATAGAGGTCCATTGCACCAGCTGGTTGTGGTGTTTGGCAGAGGTTCACTGTGCCAGGTGATTGTGGTGTATGGTGTAGGTCCACTGTGCCACATGGTTATGGTGTATGGTGGAAGTCCATTGCACCAGGTGGTTGTGGTGTATGGTGTACATCCACAGTACCAGGTGGTTGTGGTGATTGGCATAGGTCCATGGTGTCAGGTGGTTGTGGTGTATGGTGTCAGTCCAAGGCATCAGGTGGTTGTGGTGTTTGTAGGTCCACAACACCAGGTGATTGTGGTGTTTGATGTAGGTCCACTGTGCCAGGTGGTTGCGGTGTTTGGTGTCGGTCTACTGTGCCAAGTGGTTGTGGTGTATGGTGGAGGCCCACTGTGCCAGGTGGTTGTGGTGTTTGATGCAGGTCCATTGCACCAGCTGGTTGTGGTGTTTGGTGGAGGTTCACTGTGCCAGGTGATTGTGGTGTATGGTGTAGGTCCTGTGCCAGATGGTTACGGTGTATGGTGGAGGACCATTGCACCAGGTGGTTGTGGTGTATGGTGTAGGTCCACAGTGCCAGGTGGTTGTGGTGATTGGCATAGGTCCATGGCACCACGTGGTTGTGGTGATTGGCATAGGTCCATGGCACCACGTGGTTGTGGTGTATAGTGTATATCCACTACACCAGGTGGTTGTGGTGTATTGTGGAGGTCTACTGAACCAGTTGTCGTGGTGTAAGGTGTAGGTCCACGGCTCCAAGTGGTTGTGATGTTTTGTGTAGGTTCACGGCTCCAGTGGATATGGTGTATGGTGGAGGTCCAAGGCCCCAGGTGGTTATGGCGTATGGTGAAGGTCCCAGGTGCTATGTGGTTGTGGTGTACGGTGGATGTTGTTAGCAACAGGTGGTTGTGGTTTATGGTGGCTGTCCTCATTGTCAGGTGGCTGTGGTGTATGGTGGAGGCCTATTGCACTTGTATCATCTATAAAGAACCATATGAAACTGTGGCTCATGTTTGGGCTAATCCAGATATAAGAATAAGGAACAGGAGTGCAAGTACAATCCTTGGGGGATTGAGCATGTTACAGTGGAGGTGCTGGACATAGTACGGTTTATATCTAAGTCTTGTTATCTGTTAGTTAAAAAGTTGTATATCCATCTCCCAGTATTTCCAGTTGTTCCCATCTTTTGCATTTCATGTGCTATGACACCATGGTCACATCTGTTATATACTTTTGCAAAGTCGGTGTAAAGCACATTAGCATTTCTTGTTTTTCAGAGTTCAACTGTCCCATCATGATGGTCAGGCAACTGAGAGAAGACAGGTCTTCCCACCTGACACCATGTTGTCCTGGGTTATGTAAATTGTTCACTGCCATAAATTCACTCATCTTGCCTCTTGAGAGTTTTTCAAAGATTTTAATGATAAGCGATGGTAATGTTATCGGTCGTTAGATTTTTGGGACTGCTTTGCTTCCACCTTTGTGGAGTGGGGTGATGTGAATTTGTTTCAGTCTCTCAGAAATAACGCCAGAATCTAGACATTTTCTCCAGAAGATACTTAGTGCACGTACTAGAGGTGTCCTGCATTTCTTTATGAAGAGTGATGTTCCTTGAGTCCATGCCTTAAGCTGAGTGTATGGCCATGTTCTTAAAGACCCTCTTGGAGCCCTGTGTTGAGGTGGTGTTATCTGCTGTGTACACTTGGAGGATTACTGTTCAGGAAGAAGTCTGTTGGTCATTTCATGCTCAGAGTATATGAAATAAAATTTAGAGACAACGCTTGAAAGAAATAATGATACGATTGTCTTTTCCAAATCTTGGCTAGATATCAGTAGAGACTTCCTCTTCAAATACTCGGCTCCAGGTTACACTTTATCTAATGGAGATGGGGAAGTAAAGTAGGCTGTGGTGTCTTGCTCTTTGTTAAAGCCCATTTAAATCTCGTAGTAAAAAAAATGTAGTTGTCATTAATAGTGTCACCTTCATGTTTGTGGAAACTAAAGATAAACATCATAAGAAAATAACAATGGGACTGATTTGTAGTTCCCCTCACAGACACCTGAGGTAGACAAAAAAATTTTATCATTTGTAATGTACAAGATTCTGTCACAGCGGCAGCTTTTAACATACTGGTAGTTAAATGGGAGGAATTCTTTTCCAGTAACTCTGGGCATGGACTCTGTCTAAATTTGCTCGAAAGTGCCCTAATCCAATAAGTCAAAATACCTACTCACGATGAGAGTATATTATATTCAGTTCTATGTACAAATGAGGATCTCTCTAATAATGTTGAAGCTGGAGAAGTTTGGTACAAGTGATCAACAACAAATTATGTATAACGTCACTTTCAACACTGCATGTAATGTTGGTCAACATGACAGTTGACAAAAACCATCCTGTCTTAAACATGTATATTTTAATGATCTTTGCATTGTTCTTGACAGGCAAACCTGGGATGATATGTTCGGTGAAAATGACATGAACGTTGCTTGGGAAAGCTTCAGTAAAGCTTTCAAAGCAGTAGAGGGAACACAAGTGTCAATGTGCAGTAGGCGGTCTATTTCTAAGAAGAAAAAAAAAAATTGTGGAACTTTGAATAAAAATGCATATGAAGTAAATATTGCAAAATATAACAAAAAAAAAACCTTATGAGTTTTACAGTAAAGTTAGAAGCAAGAGTCATTACCTAGTCAATTGATCCAATAATCATGGAAAACAGTGACTTCATTCAAGACAAAGAACCCATAGCAAAAGCCTTAAATGATTCTTTTTTTTCATCTGTATCTATGATTGAATCCAGTTTTATTGACAGAGAGGAGAACATTCTTCAACAAATTGACATAAAAGCTGAAGACATATAGACATCAATAAACAGAATGAAAAATTAATAAAATGGCAGTTTCTGGTAAATTTTATCTAAGGACAATGGAAGAAGTGAAAAATGAGATAGTGTTAAGCCCTTGACAGCCCTTTTCAACAAGTCACTTGCTACAGAAAAAGTTTCAGATGAATGAAAGTTTCCTATTGTAACAAAAATATTCAAAAAAGGAAATAAGTCACTACCCAGAAATCATTATCCAATCACTGTCTGTTCTTGGAAAATTTATGGAAACAATAATTTAAAATATAATTGTAAACCATTTAGAGGACCTACCTATTTATACATATCTTTGATGCCTGTTCCCTTTGGGAACTCCCTCGAGGGTGTGGCCATGGCAAAAGAGTTCCCATAATTGGTGGACTACAGTGCTGCTTCTTGGCTATTTGGCTACAGGCAGTGGGCAACTCTAGCACAGTGTTTTCAGAGGCTCATACCGAATGTTCCCACCAATTACTCATACCTAATTGTTCCAACCTACTGCTTTTACCTAATGCTCCCATTTAATATTCTCACCTACTACTTTTACATAATGCTCCTGTCCGTTGTTCCTACCCACTACATTTATCTCGTTCCTACAATTTTGCCAAAAGGCAGGGCTGGCACAGAGCACTTACCATATAAAAATCTAAAGTTAGGAAGAATGAGCTGCATGATATAAGTGTTGTCAAGTGCTATGCGTGACAGAGATTTCAACTTTGTGGACAGAATGCTAGCAGTCCATGTGTGGGTGAGGCAGAAAGAAAAGACTGCTAGATCAAAGGGGTGCAATATAACAACCACTGTGGTGCTGGCTCACTATGCAGCCATCACTGACCCTCCCAATTTAGAGGACCACCACTTAATAAATGATTCTCAGCATTGTTTTTGATGAAATCACTCATATCTGACAAATCTGCTCGATTTCTTTTATGATATAATCAACAGGTACAACAAAAGTAAAGCAGGTGATGTTATCTACCATGATTTTCAGAAAGCATTCGACTAGGTTCCACATCAAAGTTTACTTTCAAAAGTTAGGTCACATGGCATTGATGAGGTTTTCCTTCAGTGGACAGAAAATTGGTTGATTGGCTGTAAGCAAGAGTTCTGATTAATGATCAAGCCTCAGAATGGTGAAATGTAACAAGTGGAGTGCCACAAGATCAGTCTTGGGACTCTTTTTCATATATGTTAATGATATTGATAATGGGTTGCACTGCAAGATGTCAAAATTCACTGATCATACAAAGCTGGGAAATAAATCCAGAAATGAACTTGAACGTCTACAGCTTCAAACTGGCATAGACAAACTAAGGGATTGGGCTGATAGCTGGCAAACAATTTTTTATATTGATAAGTGCAAAGTTTTACATATCAGTAGCAAAATGAGAAGGCAAGCTACGGTATGAATTCTGTTGTAATGAAAAAGGTAAATGAAGAAAAAGACTTGAGTATGATAACCTCCGGTGACTTAAAACCAAGTAAGCAGTGAAAGGAGCAACAGAATTCTTGGATTCAAAGATAGGGCTTTTGAAATTAAGTCCAGGCAAAGCATTCTCACTGTTTACAGTTCCTTGATTAGTCTCCATCTTGAATACTGTGTTTGGTTTTGGTGACCTAAACAAGATAAAAAGAGGCAAAATAGAAAGAGTACAGCATTGAGCTACTAAGATAATTACTGGGCTGATATAAATCTTACAACAGATTGAATGACTGAAATTTATTTAGCATAGACAAGAGATGGCTGAGAGGCATTCTTATACAAGCATTCAAAATTATCAAGAACTTTGATAATATTGATCTATCAGGTTATTTAAGACTTGATTCCTCTGATTCTACATGTAATGATGAATACAAACACGAGTAAACATTTCACCTCGAATGAGGTGAAATACTTTTTCTTTAACAGAATTGTTAACATATAGAATGATTTGCAAATTAGAGTGGCTGAAAGCAGTACTACATATACATCTAAAAATAGATTTGATAAATATTTTGCTTTGTCCTCAACTTGTATTACTTGCTCCTCCTTAGTCACATCAACAATTGGCAGGTTTTTTCTTTGAATTATCTGTATACCTTCTAAATTTTACACTGATCTGTTGGTTACTGTCATCTTCCATCACAAACAGCCTTGAAAGGACAAAATGGTCTGTTGCTGTTTAAATTTTCCATTTTTTTGTATCTATCTTTAACGTTGTTTTAAGCTCAATTCATATTGCCATCGAGAATTTCACTCATCTTTTGACAGTAGTCACTCAAAACACCTGTTTTAAGTGGGCTAACAGAGTTTGTGGTCCTGAATTTGAAAAAAGTATTTTTGGTTATTTCATATTTCATTAATGGCTTTTTCTACTTTTTTTCCTGTGTTTCATATGACATTCTTAGCTTATGATCTGTCTAATTATCCACTTGATAGGTTTTCTTTACTGAGTGAACTGTGGATTTTTAAGTGGATCTGCAATTCTTTTTGCTTCCTGTAGAGTGCTCATCTTCCTCATTCTAACCTAAAGCAGCTGTGCCTTCTTCATGCTAGCATTGCTGAATATGGTTGATGATAGGGTGGCAGATGAAGGGTATCTGGGTCAGGGAGGTATGTAACGTGAGAGTCATGGAGAGTGGTTTGCATAAGATAAAATGTGGCAAAGTGGCAAGTAAGTGGATGGTATTGCACCTGAATTTCTTATGAAAAGGGGTAACTTTGTCGTTGATTGAATGGCTAGGAATTTTAATGTATGTATGAATAATGTCGAGGTCCCTGAGGATTTGCATGTATAATGCCATTGTATATGGGCAAGGGGAACAAAAGTGAGTGTTCAAACTACAGGGATTTAAGTTTGTTGTGTGTACCAGGTACATTTTAAAGGAGAGATTGAGAGAGTAAAGGTATTTACACAGCATCAGACTGGGGAGCAACTATATGATTTGAGAGGGTAGAGGATGCATGAATTGGGTGTTTGCTTTAAAGAATGTATATGAGAAATGCTTAGAGATAAGGAATGATTTGTAAGTGTCATTTATGAAACTGGAGAAAGCATATGATGCCTTGTGGAAGGTCTTATGAATATATGGTGTGGGAGAAACTGCTTGAAGCAGCAAGAAGTATTCATCGTGGGTGTAAGGCATGCAGAGGAGTAGGAAGAGAGGTTCCAAGTAAAGGTTGGTCTGCTGCAGGGGTGTGTAATGTCACCATGGCTATTTGATTTGTTTATGGATGAGGTGGTGAGGAAAGTAAATGCAAGTATATGTAGGGGTGAGAGACCCAAGGAAATAAGTCGCTTGTTTGCTTACTACAAAGCACTGGAGGCAGACAAGTGAGAAACTGCAGAAGTTGGGTGACTGAGATTGGAAAAGTGTGAGAAAGGAAGAAGTTTAGACTAGATGTAAATAAAAGCAAGGTTATTATGCTTAGCAGGGCTGAGTGATAAGTTAGTTGGGGTTTGAATTTGAATCGATAAAATTTGGAAGTGAGGTGCTTTAGATGCCTGGGAATGTATATGGCAACATGTGGAACCACAGAAGGGGAAATGAGTCATAGAGTGGGTGATGGGGTGATTAAAGAATGTGTGGAGAGAGAGGTTGTTATCTGGGAAGGTGAAAGTTGGCATATTTGAAAGGTTTGGTAGTCCTAGCAATGTTGTACAGATGCAAGGCATGGGTTATAAATGAGGGTGTGCAGAGGAGGATAGATGTGTTCTATCATCTGTATCTCTGATGCCTATTCCCTCCTGGAACTCCCTCTAATAGGTAACCACAGCAAGAGACTCCATAAATGGTGAAATTCAGTGCCACCTCTTAGCCTTTAATGCCTCCCTTTACAGGCCACTGGCAGAGTGAAACTCTAGCAGTGTTTGCAGAGGTTCCTACCTAATGTTCATACAGATAATTTCTACCTAATGCTCCTGCCTAAGTTCCTACCTACTTCTTTTATCTGTTGCTCCTAACATTTTGCCAAAATGCAGGGCTAGTGCATAGTACTCCCCACTGGAAAATCTATGAGTTATGAAGAATGAGCTGTGTGAGTAAAGTGTTGTGAAGTGATATGTGTGACAAAGAGAAATATTGTAGGTATATGGACAGAATGCCAGTATACCACCTGTGTGTGGCAGCAAGGAAAGACAGCTACCCAGGTCAGAGGAGTGCAATTTGACAATCACTATGCAACTGTCAAGAACTTTTCTGATAGGTGTTGGAAATTAATTGTTTGAGGACATGTGGTGTGAGGTAGTTTGATTGAGTAAGCGACAACAGGGTAACAGGGAAGTGTAGTAACAATTAGTGGGGTTGAGAGAGCTGAGGAGGGTGTGCTAAATAGTTTGGATATATGGAAAGAATGCATGAAGAGAGAGGTTGACAAAGAAAATATATGTGTCAGAAGTGGAGGGAGCAAGAAGTGGGAAACGAAATTGGACATGGAAGGATGGAGTCAAACAGATTTTGAGTGATCAGGGCCTGATCGTGCAGGAAGGTGAAAGAAATGCACAAGATAAGAGTGAATTGGAAAGATGTGATATACAGGGGTTGAAGTGCTGTCAATGGACTGGACCAGGGAATATGAAGTGGTTGGGGGACACCATGGAAAGGTCTGTGGGGCCTGATTTTGGATAGGGGACTGTGGTGTAGATGCAATGCGCATGACAGCAAGAGAACAGAGGAGACAAAATGAGACCTTTCTTTGTTCCTGGTGCAACCTTGCTCATGTGGGAAATGGTAAAAAAAACATGAAATTTTTTTTCAAATATCTGTATGTTCTCTGCACTGACAACATCAGTTTATTCCAACTGCCCACCACTCATACTATAAAAGTACTTCTTTACATCCTTTTCTAACTTTCTAGCTTAATTTCACATGTTCTCTGGTTGTTCTAATCCCCCCTCCTTTCAAAGAAATTATCAAGGTCTGTGTCATCAATCTGTGTATGTAAAATGCATCAAAACCATGCTAAATATTCAGTAGCAAACTGCTTATCACAGTACCTGCTCAGTCTTAGTTATGTAAATCCCTAGTAGCAATCAAAACAGCACTTCTCAACTTACATTACCCACCATACAAATGAACAGCTGCCAGCAGACACAGATGTTCAGCAAATAAACATGATTTCTGGAGTGAATGGCATAAAAAATCCATCTCACTCTCAGCTCAAGAATTGTAAAGGTTAAGTAAACACATCAACTGGATCATAAAGTTTGTATCTGCAACAGCAATTTTTCTTACAATACTGAACACATTTCACATTTAGATGAATGATTACTGCAAGAGTAACATGTCCCTACCCATTATTTCAGTGATATGAAACACTTTTAACATACTGTCTTATAATACAAAAATACAAAAAATAACCTCTCAGTATAATATCTTAAAAGCTCATGAAGATGTAAAATATGCATAAAAAGGTTATATTTCTTTGATACACTCAAGTTAATCTACACATCCACAGAGTTGCCTACCCCTTCTATTGGAAAACAGTAATAGCCAGAAGAAAAAGGTTTGTTGGAACCTTTCATTAAACAGAAAGTAGTCTCATTTAAGCATACATAGAACAACACATTAAGATTGAAAGTGCAGGCTTTTCCCAACTTTGTGCATTCTCCTGAGGTAATATACTTGTTCAGTATATTCAAAGAAATAAAAACTATATAGCACAGTACATGTAATCTAGTCTTTGGAATTTCTTTATTTCCACGTTTTAGTAAGGGAAATACACATTAATTTCATGCAGCTTATTTACTGCATTCTTGAGATAAAATCTCCACAATATGAAGACAAAATCTCATCACATTTTCAATACAATGTCATCAGGTATATACTGATTAAGACCATGTATGTATATATCATAAAGGTTAAAATCTTCATATATGATGCACAATCATGTTGTCGCACTTCAAAGGGAAATATGCATCCTCCTAAACAAAGTATATATAAGGGGTGATATCTGGCCTTTATCATTCACTCTGGTGTATCTACACACTTTATCAATACCTTCAGGTTATCAGACAGTTTACTGTCCTCATCTCTTTTATATCATTTTCGAAGATATGGGACCATATATCCAATGTGAGTGTGCACGATGTTAGAATCATATTGAGCACCTAAAGAAAGTGTTCTAGATTTTTGACTGGTTTTTATAAATAGCCACTGATAGCTTCATGACCCTGACAGCTGACAGGCCTAAAGCCGAAACAACCAGCCGATCATCATTTCACTCAAAATATGCCTCTTTTTTCCTTCATATAAGTTTATTCACATGATTGGCTTTCCAAAATTAAGTATCATGACATAACTGAATCCCTTATAACTATATCCCTTCCTATCTAAAATAAGGGTGAAACAAATTAATTCAAAAATTTTTTGAAGAACTGGGATCTCCAAACCTAATCCCATGAGGTGGTAAATGGCATAGATGCCTTGCTACCCTTCATACAGTTCAAAGATGACTAACCTTGTTGGTAAAAGTGCTAGTGAAAAAACAAAACTCACAAACTTACCAACACAAACCCCATACCCATGTAGATGGGATGGATTAAGTGCATACAGACCACTAATTTTTGTGTAAATAATTTGTGCAGTTGAATAATTTGAAGACCCCCAACCCCAATCTTGCATGCCAAGGACACTTACTTTTCCAGGTCAGATTTCTAGCTATGAATAATACTTGAAAATTACCTTATGATCAAGATCCCATCAAAGGTTAGTAAAAATAAAAATAAAAAAACATAAGAAAAAAAAATTGAAGGGGATCTATCATATTCTTTGCAATCAAAAAATATTATCTTTTTAGTAACAACTGATTCTTTCATTATAACTGTTGTTTCTAGTTTTACTCATCAGGATCCTTTAGTTATGTCAACAAGTAGAAGTGAAAAATGTAGTTGCTAGAAGAAATGCCAAGAGGAGTTAAGATCATAACAGATGAAATGAGCCACAATTATCTAAAGAAAATTTTCTACATTCAAATGACTTATGAAAATAAAACAGACTCTTACTGCCAAATTATATGAATCTACAGAAAATCAGAGGATCATATCTTAATCACTAATACAGTTAGCCTTGAGTCAAAACTGTATGGAATGGCAACTCTGCACCTACGATGTATACACTTACAATAGACTTTTAATGGAAAAGGGGATTTTATCAAGTGGAAAATCTTGTATGTTCTCGACACAAGAGAACTACCAAAGTTTGTATGCAACTGTTACAAGCTTTTTGTGCTTTTGAGCACATCTTTTGGTAATGGCCCCTTCAACATGACACAGATGAATTTATGCAAATCGTATTAATGAAATGATGCAAGTATAGGAAGGACCAAAAAGCTGTGAATGTCATCCATGATTCAAATCACTCCATGGATCCACATATGTAAACTGAAGTGGTGTTACCACCTTCCAATTTTTCTTACCAACTGATCACAAACATTCTCATAAATTCTACACCTAACCACACTGCTATCAACATCCATACCCTTGGCACCACACTGCTGTGATCTTATCCTGTCCAAACAACCTTCATACTTGTATATCCACACCTGTGGATTGTTCAAAATCAACACCTGTGGGCCATTACATTGACAATCCCACATCTGCTACAAACTGCAATATTCACTTTTACTAATTCCAAGACATGGACAAAACCACACTTGGTCCATAAGGTTAAAAACACATCCACAATGGCAATATGTCACTATCAAACAGACATACAGGACTCTACAAAACTACTCAAGCATTACTTGTCTCACTATATCGCACCTTCTAAATGCTAGATTATTGTACAGCACAAAAATAGTCTGTGACATCACTTTATATTATGTCAGGTCTAAAAGTTATATTCCAAAAAAGAACTGCAACAAAAATCAAAGAAATAGCTAAAATTTAATGGTCATATATCATTTGTTTGTACACAAAATGATATGTATATAATCTTAACTAATCATACAACCTAAAGACCCCTTTTATGTAAAACCTGCAGCTTCAAGGATATCCTTCAATTGAAGCAGGGAAATGATGCACTCTTTTGAAAAGAATAGTCCCTAGACAAGACTGTTCTTCTTTGTTTCATCTAATAACAATGATACAACCTTACCAAAGGTAGCTTTTCACTTAGAGTAATAACATGCTGATGGTGTCTTTTAACACTTTCTTAACCCCTGACAGAAACACATCTAACTGCACCCCCATCAACCCTGAGAGATCAACTATATCCACTTAACAAGACCCCATCTAAACTAGGTATCACATACTTATAT